>RJWM01011131.1:0-60852 GCA_004363535.1 Dasyprocta punctata | reverse complement strand
TATTGTTTATTTGATTTTTCATGTCTATTAAGAATTGTCTTACATAGTTGGGTGCTCCCATATTCGGTGCATATATATTTATGATTGTAATCTCTTCCTCTTGAAGTTTTCCCCTAACAAGTATGTAGTGACCTTCTTTATCTCTTTTGATCATTCTCGGTTTGAAGTTTGCATTGTCTGCAAACATAATAGCTACCCCCTGCTTTTTTCTGGGTTACCGTTGAATGGAGTATTGTTTTCCAGCCTTTGATTTTTAGTCTGTGAATTTCCTTTTGAGTGAAATGTGTTTCTTGTACACAGCATACTGTTGGGTTTTGTTTCTTAACCCACTCTGCTAGTCTGTTTCTTTTTATTGGTGAGTTGAGACCATTTACATTGATTGATAAAACTGATATGTACTGGCTCATCCCTGTCATGATATCTTTCTGTTGTTGGTTTTCTACATTTTCTGTTTAATTATTTGCCCTGCTTAGTGTTTCCTTTGGTTGTTGTTCTTAAGATTGTGACTATCTTTGTCTCTTTCTAGAGTGTCTTTCAGTAGTCTCTGTAGTGTTGGTTTGGTGGCCATAAATTTCTTCAGTTCTTCTTTGTCATGAAAGTATCTTATTTCTCCATCAATTTTTAAGGATAGTTTTGCAGGGTACATCAATCTGGGTTGAAAGTTGTTTTCTTTCAGGATTTGAAATACTTCACTCCAAGCTCTTCTTAACTTAAAGGCTTGTATTGAGAAGTCTGCCGTGATTCTGATAGGCTTTCCTTCATAGGTAATGTGTTTCTTTTCTCTGACAGCTTTTAGTATTTTGTTCTTGTGCTGCATTTCTGATACCCTTATTATTATATGTCTGGGTGAAGATTTATTTTGGTTATGGTTAACTGGGGTTCTGTATGCCTCAGTTACCTGTATTTCGGATTCTCTTCCCATGTTTGGAAAGTTTTCTGCTATTATTTCTGTGAATACTCTTCGCAAGTCATTAGTATTGACCCCTGCTCTTTCATTTATGCCTATTAATCTTATGTTATTTCTCTTGGCATCGTCTTGCAGCTATTGAATTGTTGTTTCTTGGTTCCTTACTATTTTCAAGAGATCTTTTCTTTCATGGCCATGATCTCCCATGCTGTCTTCAAGATCTGAGATTCTATCTTCAGCTTCATTTAAATGGTTTTTCAAACTTTCCATAGAGTTTTTCATTTCCTGCATTTCCCTTTGTATCTGTTTCATGCATTCTGTTTGTGTCTTATATTGTTCATTCATGGTTTCAATCATTTTCTTAAGTTCTTCTATTTTTTTATCTTGCTCTTCTTTAGACACACAAAACATTTCTTTAATAATGATTCTCATTTCATTTTTTAGCTGAGAGAATATTTCTGATGTGAATTTCTCTATAGCTTCATCAAGGTGTTTCTTTACTGCATTTTCTATCATTTCAGAAAGTCCATTTGTGTGACTCCCACTGTCTTCTATTTCAGTGTCTCTTTGGTTTGTTCTTTGTGGGCTGGGGGACTCAGACTGCCTCTTGGTCTTTTGTTTTGTCATCTTCTTCTAGAACCTATGTGGCTCTGTGTCCTGTGAGGCTGACCGGGTGTTCCCCTGAGGGTCGCACTGAGTGGTGGGTCGCACTGAGTGGTGGGTCATGCTGAGTTGTGGGACCCGGTAGAGCTGGATGCTGTGTGCAGCAAGGGAGTGAGGCCTCCCAGGGAGTGGGGGTGGAGCCTCTGCCTTAACTGGGTGGGGGCCAAGGCCTCCCAGTCTCAGGGAGCTAGGCAGAGTGTACTCAGAGTGTGATGCTACCCGGACCCTGGGTCTGTCTGCAAGTTCAGAGCAACAGCTGTGCCAGGGCAAGCCTGGGCCAGTCCCAGGCCTACAGTGCGGGGGGCCTTGCCCCCCGCTGGGTGGGGGTCCACAAGCTCTGGGTTGCTGCACACACAAGCTGCTCCACTGAAGTATGGAGCTCACTCATGCTCTTCACTCTGGTGGGGGGAGCCCAAGCTCTCCAAGGCCCTGCAGCTATGTTGGTCAGTCGCTGAGGAGCTGCTCTGGGGCCCTGGGCTGATCTGGGCTGGGCTGCATACCTCTGTGTCCTGCGAGGCTGGCCAGGCGTTCCCCTGAGGGTCGCACTGATTCTTGGGTCGTGCTGAATCGCAGGACCCGGTAGAGCTGGGTCCTGCATGCAGCAAGGGAGGGTGGCCTCCCGGGGTGTGCTGGTGGAGCCTCCACCTTAACTCGATTCTCTCTTTCAAATGACCTTTGGTTTCTGACACTGCTTCACCTTAAGTCTCCTTTTGTCCCCAATGCTATGTCTTCCCAGTCACTTAATTTGAGGATTTTCCAGGATTTCATGCTTGGCTCTTTTCCACTCTCCTTTCTTTTTGCTCTGTGCTCTCTATGTAAGTGTTTTCTTATCCCTTCAGCTCTCATCAAGGAGAGATCCCAATGGGTTCGGGTGATCTTCTCTGTTTTCATCTACAAGCTTTTATTCCCTCCTGAAATCCAGACTGTTATTTCTCACCTTTAAAAACCTGTATTCTTCATTTAAATTGCACCCTTAATATGTCCCAGATGAAATGCATCACTCCTCTTTCCTGCCTACCAGTTTTCCAGAGCTCCTTTACTTCAGGTGTTGCAAAACCAAATAATGGTTTTTGTGTGTCCTCAGAGGTTTCTGAACTATAAATTGAGATTATTCATAATCCTTTTTATTTTTCCTTCTACTACTATTCTTGTATTTAACTCATTGCTAAACATAGCCAAGTATATCAAATATTTTTTCAAATGTACCCCTTTTTTACAGTTGATTACTTCTTTCATTCAAACCTATATTTTCTCTTTATAAATAATCTATTCTCTCCCATTTATGTCTACTTCATGTGCTATGCTAAATTATAATGCATCATGTCATGCAACATGTTCCCAGACTTCCGGCATGATGTTTAAAGCTCTTATTATACCTTACAATGTGTCATAGCAACTCTTCCATCCATTCTTCACTCTGTCTCCAGCCTTTCTTCTGTGGCTTTTTACATCCCTGTCACTTGGCTAACACTCCTTTCTCTACACAAATTGATTTATCTTTGCCCTTTCTTTCCTCCTACTAACTGGTATACCCAATTTGAAATTAATCTACAACCTTGGCCTTGGTTTCTCTCATAATTTATGATTTCACCACCTCTTTTCAAAAGTTACTAACTGATTTCAACATGAGTCTCTATTTTTTCCAATATTACAACATTCATCCTTCCACTGTCCTGAAACAGTATATGTGAAAAAAAGCAAAAGAAGGATTCTTAGGATCTCATCACAGTTGAATTTTTATACAATATTTTAATGAAAAATCACAAATACTACTGCCTCTCGAATTTTTAGTCCAACAAGTCTTAAGCCAAACAAGATGAACTCATTAACAACATTAGATTCCAGACCTAGATTTACCTTGATTTGTGATTCAGCAGTTCTTATCTAAAGAAAGAATGTTAATGATACATGTCTCTTATTTGCCTCTACATGGAATTTTTGATAAATTCTATGCAAAGTAATATTAGATACTTGTGAGTATTATAGTGCATTAGAGCCAAAATTGTAAGAAGAATTATATTTAATATTTATGCATGAAATATAAAAATCATTGACATATAGTTGTGGGATTTTAGGAAACTTCAAAAATTTTCAAACCCCACCTGAGATTAATCATAGGGATATCTGTGTCATATAATTATTAAAGAATTTTAAGAGATAATATGCAGCTTTAATTTGTAATTTCAAAGTTATTTTAAGTTAAACTTGTTAGGAAAAAATAAGTTTATTAATTTCATGCCAATTTATAAATAGTTAGGGTCTGATTCCTCCAGAGAATAGGTTTTAGAATAAAAAGGCAGATAATGTAGGACAAATTGAGTTCTTCAATACAGGTGAGATGACCTGAGAGCAGAAAACATCATCTGGAAGGCAAACCATAGAGTAGTTTTAGCCAGGGGACTTCTACTTCTACTGTTGACCTAGCTACTACATAGAGATGGTAATTTTATGTGCACTTGTATAAGCTCTAGGTGATTGAATGAAAAAGATTTAGGTACGTTTCAGACCTTAACCACAGCACTGCTGTGATGACTTGAGAATGTCAGTAGTTTTGCCCTTTCTCCTTTAGAGACTGATTATCTATCTATCCATCTATCTATCTATCTACCTATCTATCATATATCTCTAGTTTCACTCTGGAATTCAGCTATGCCTGTATCCATACAACACAAACAACACCAAACTGGATTCCAAATGAATAAGAATTAATTTAGACACATTTTCTCCAAGAAAGGGAAAACAATCCAGCATTTTAAGTGTTTCATCATATTAAATAATTCACCATAAATTACTTCCTTATTCCTTTATTACTCAGTTTCTCTTGCTTAGATATGTAGTGATTATATGATAAATTATAATCCACAAGCAGACCTTAACTTCTATCACCTTTGGATTTAATTGAACCCTAAATTTACAGAGAGACAAAATAAGGGTCTCATGGTTGAACATGGTTCACTCCATTCCTGCAATTATTTTCTTGACACTTATTTTGGAAGAATTAAAGCAATTTTCAAATCTGAGATCAACAAATTACTAAATTGGCTGAAGTTTCAAACCAGTAAATGTTGGCCAGGAATTTTTTTATGTTGAGTCTATGCTCAACAAAACAAAATAAAAACAACCCCCTCCTTTTTTTTTTTTTTTTTTTTTTCTTTCTTACCACAGTTGCCTTATGTAGCAAAGAAGACCAGGACTTAGTAAAATGCCACTATGTAACAGTTGTTCAATCTGAACTCGATTTATGTGTTAGGAGTAATGTCCCCTATGGCAAGGGCATCCTTAGCAGGCAAACTTTCCACTGTGCCATGTGTTTTCATATGCTTGCTGAAGCAGCCTATAACCTTGTTTACAGTCTTATGGGATTTAATCATGTTTCATGCATCTCATCCTTTGACACAACTGGCTTCTAGCTGGCATTTCACACTTTCAAAGACCATTATGGTACTTTGTCAATCTTGTACAAGCTTCTAAACTCATTCTGTCTTTTGGGCATGGTTCTAAAAATTAAGTGACTCATTTATATTTCTAAACATTCTAATTCTAAAGATATACAATACAATAACTACCTGTTAAATATTAATATGAAGATATGATAACTATATAGTGAACTTATACATTTTAAAATATTATTACAGTAAGTGACATCATAAATCCCCCTCAAAATACTCAAAATCCTCCCTCTATCTTCAAACACATGTATTCCATCATGTTTGCCACTTTGTAAAGCAGTTCTGGAAATTCTCTTTCATGGCTGCCTCAAGGTCCTAAATAGATTCAAAATGTTTATTTTTCATGGTCATCTTGACATCGAGGAAGCAGCAGAGTTGGTACTGTGCCAGACTCAGTGACTCGGTGGGTCAGGATACACAACAACGTTTTCATCAGTTTGCCTTTTGGTTCAATGGCACTTGGCAGCAGCCTTAATTGTGTTGTTTTAAAATCACACCTCTGAAGAATAGTCATGAAGGAGGACTTCGAGAACTGCTTCAGAAAGTGGCAAGAATGATGGAATAAGTGCATTAGAAGGAGGAAGGAATATTATGCAGGGCATTAATGGTAATGTGTCTTTTATGGCAATATATTTTCTAAAATTTAAACATTCTCCACATATTTTCATCAACCTGTATACATTTCAAGCTTAAGAAAAGGAAAAGTTAAATTGATATTATAGTAAGTTTGAAATAAAAACTTTACCAGCATAGAATATCTGCAGAATAGTTTCCATACTAAAACAAAGGAAAAATTTATCTATCGAAGAAATAACATAATTTTTGTAAAGAAACACACTCACACAAACTGTCAATTCATTCATTGATGATAGTCAGTGTCTGTCTATCTTTCTTGGGCCCAACATTTTATGTTTTTCCTGTGTCACAGCACCTTATCTCTGAACTCCCATTTGAGAGTTGCACAATCTCCACCTGTTATCTCCACAATGACCCAAAGTGTTCACAGTCCTCTACCTGCAGGTGCAACATAATGTGAAGGCATCTTTATCATCGCTACGCAATTGCTGCCTTCACACATTTCCTCTTCCCATCATCCTTCTGTACCGTACCCTCAGCCCAGTCAGCAAAATGACCAAAGGTACATTTTCCTGAAATGACTGCCTCACAACAGGTACAGTCAAATGGCTATCTAACAGGAAGAACTCGGAGTGCCTGTCCCTAGGAAGCTAATGAGACATTAGTGTAACCCGTACTAAATGGAAAAACATGAATTTCAGGTTCTCATGAGCCTCACCACTAACTAACTGTCTGACTCTGATAAGCCACTTAAATTCTCTGAGATTCATTATAAGAGGCCTAAAATAAATCGCTCTGTATTATTGTGTGTGTTATTCATGCAGTTTCTCAATATACAAATATCTAAAATAAACGAGTCAGTGGACTACATAACGTGGCACTTGAAAAATTATCTTTGGGCAATTTGTGTCCTTCTGGAAAAAAATATTAAATTGTATCTTTAATGTACTTCTTATGCCAAAGAAAATTTTCAGATGAGCAACAATGCAAATATATTGAAAAAAGCCATAAAATTCTAGAAAAAAGCACAATGTAATCATTTTTCATGTCTCCATAGGAAGTCCTTTCTAAGGAAATCACAAAATGTTTTTGGTTTCATATAAGGACATATTGATATTGGCAATATGTAATAATAAAAATTCCTGAATTAAATCACAGATAAAGTAAGAAGACAAAATAAGGACAAAATTGGGATAAACCTTGGGAATATTTATCTCACAGAGCTGATTTCTTTAATATAGAAATAGACTATACAAATCAATCAACAAAATCACACTTCTTTTAAGTGGTTAAATGCAAAGATATACTACATATAAGCAGCAATAAAATTAGCTTTCAAAATGAATTACACTTAGTGTCACTTAAATATTCAAATATCACTTTTGGAGATAAGAATTGAAGCAATATCATCATTTTTTTTTTTGAAAAATGCATCGATTTGCTCTCGGGTATAAAACCAATGAACTAGATATTGCCTAAGATTCATTAACCTCTGAAATTATCTGTGGTCACCTTGACTTAGCAATGCAAATGATTTTATCTTCCCTGCTATTTTTAGGGAATACCACGACACAAAGCCATGCCCCCTATGAACACCTGACACTGTAGCCCACCATTTTCTTCAGCTAAACGTGCTGGACCTGGCTAGAGGGAACATAAACATTTATTGAATTTAGATGAAATTCAGTTTTGTTCAAAATTTGAGGCTTCAACTGGATTATTCAAGAGTTTTCTCATGTTTGGACTTTCCTTCTGACATTCACTGCAGCTTTACCTTCCTGTATAATCTCCACTTCCATTGTCCTCCTGTTCATCCTGCTGCTTGCTCGCTTTTACTGGATGCCCTCATACCCTTAACCCTTGTTTTTCTAACCATACTTCCAACCCCAAATACAAATTTCTTAACCTGCCTGTGCTTTCTCCCTCATTTTGGTGTCAGGGGAAGGTAGGTCTCTTGCGCACAAAGTGCTTGTGTATGTATGTGCTCTTTTTTATATTTATTTACTTATTTATTTATCTACTTTTGGTACTGGGAGTTGAACTCAGAGCCTCCCACTTGCCAGGCAGGCGCCGTGCCGCTGAGCCACATCCCCGGCTCTGTGTATGTGTTGTGAATCTCAGTATCTCCTACTGCCTCTGAATTCTGCATTATGTTTTTCTATCTTTTCCTTAAACCTTTAAAATCTTCCACTGCTTTCTTCTCCTAGCACTGTGGTTTTCACCCAGGAGCAATTTTTCCTCATTTTTCTCCAGGGAATATCTGAGAATGACTGAGGACATTTGGACTGTCACAACTGTGGAACTCTTGGAACCTGTGTATGAGACCGTGGATTCTGATAAACATGCTGTAATGCAAAAAACACTCCCCTCACCCTCACTTTACTCATGGACAGTAAAGTCTTATCTGGTCAGTAGGGTCAAGACAGAGGGATGCTTTAACCTACGTGCATGTTCAGTTGATTCCCTCCCTTCCCCCTCCCTTCCTCCTTTCCTCTCTCCTTCCTTTCTACTTTTCTTTCTGTCTCCTCTTTCCTTTTCTTTCTCCCTCAACACCCTTAATATAAATACATTTTTAAATGTTTTTTTCTGGAACTTTTATCTCATTCTATTTTTTCTTATCTTTCATTCTTTAGCTCAGCCAAACTTCTGAAAAAAAAAAAAAAAGACCAAAACCCATTGTTCTTTCTTACTTATATCTTGCACACTCAAGGCAATCTGGCTCAGCTTCCCCTGTGCTTTAAATTCATCTTATCAAAGGTCACAAATCAATTGATGTTGCTAAATCCTTTAAAAATAAAAAAGAAAAGAAAAGAAAAAAGCCTGAACCATATCTCAGAATCTTCTCTAGGACGTTTACTAATTTTTCAACTTTATCTTTAATATTTTCTCATTCTTATCATGGACATCTTACATTCCTAGATATAGCTCTTGAAATGAGCACTTTATCTCTTTTTAGGTTCAAATATATATAATTTAAACAAAATTGTTTTTTATATTCTATCTCTTACAGTCTACACTTTTAGATACATCCTCTGTTTCAAGCTTATTTTACCTATTATCTAAAAATCAATGACATATAAACAATATAACCTCAAACAAAATAATTCTGTAAGGAGTCCAAGACACCAGATAGGGTCTTAACTTGAATATTGCTAATGTGCTTCAAATTTCATACATGAAAAAGAAAATTACATTTTATACTTAAAATAATGCCCATTCTTCTATATTTCCTATATCATTACAAACAATATTAGCTAACCAATTTCTGAGGCCACACATCTGGGAGTGATATCCTAACACTCTGTATATTCAATCAGTAACAAGTCTTCTCAAATTGGCATTATTCCTATATCAAATATGCTCTATCCTATCCAAATATGTCACTGCCGGTACCATAGTCTGGCCCCATCATCTCTCACTTGGATAATTGTAATACCTATCTGCTGATCTCCCTACCTCCGGCCTCACTATGCTGCTTCCCAAGTCGACTTTGAAGACCACACTTTATCATGATATTCTCCTTTCTAAAATCTTTTCATAGTTTTTTATCACTTGAATCAGACTGTACATTGTTTTTCAAAGCATAGGAAGTTTTAATGAGCGGACTCTTACTAAACTCTTAAGCTCTATATCTTTCTTTCTTTTTTCTTTTACTTTATGTTCCAAGAATGTGAAATTGATTCTACCTACTCAGTCTCAGCAAATTGTTTCCTATCTCCTTGTATTGAAATATTTAGTCTTAAAATTCATGTTTCATGTTAATTTTGGTTGGATCAATTGGCCTGTTTCATCTAGCAAACTTTTATCTTTCAAGATTCAGACAAGTGTTTCTCTAGAAAACTTCCCTTGGCATTGTCTGAGAATTAGTTACTCTCCTCATTGTCTTTCTGCTTTGTATTTACTTTAAATGTTACACTCCACACATTTGATTGCAATTAATCATGTCCTGTTTAGGGAGTATCTGTCTTTGTGATCAATGATGTAACATCAGAATCTGGACGAGGACTTAGGGTTAGAGACTCAGTGAATGTTTGCTGAAGGAAAGAAGGAAAAGAAGTAACCAAGCAGGTGGCCATAAAATCTTTACTGACCAAAATGCAGACCAAAAGGTTTTGGCTTACCATTCACAGCATGTATAAAATGTCTGTATGCCCCTGACAGTTCATTGGAAACTGTAAACAAATTAATTTAGATGATAAAATATTGTATTAGTCATTTGCTGTTATTAATAACACAGTGCCACTGATTGAACAAGTTTTAATGAAAAGGGATTATTTTATCTCGTTGTTCTTGGGTTACTGATTGAGGGGTCACAACTGGTGATGGCCTTCATTCCGGCAGAGTCCCCCAGAGGTACAGGGCATCACTTGCAAGGAGCAGAGAGTGGCTGTGTGTCTGTGCTCCGCTTCTGGTCTTTTTCTTCTTTTTACAAAGTCACCCAGATTCAGCCTTGGAACACACACCCTAATGACCTTATCTCATCCTAATTACCACCCAGGCACCCAGTCTTTAAACATAGAAAGTCAAAATAAGTTTCTATTCTGCATAAGGATTAAATTCAACACATGAAGACTTAGGAGACACCCTCAAACCATATTTGCACCATCACAGACATGCTTTAGGTAAAGATAACACTAATAGCTAATCCTTAATCTTATTCAGTGTGGTAATATTCCATCATCGCAGTAGCACACATTAGTGATTTATTCTACCCTTGAGATTTCCTTTCTTGATATATCAGTGAATAGTTACTTTCCTCAGATAAATAGAATGAATTTTAAAAAAAGAAAAAAATTTCATAACTTCTGTCCCAAATATTCTGTACCTGTGATATTTGCTCAGATAAAAATGTCCCGTGGTCAATCATGATTGTACAATATACCTATCACATCTCCTTTTTGAAGATGGAGAATATTTCATATTAAAATCTCTGAAAAAGTTTCATAGAAAGGAAGTCTGCTTGCCCTTGCTGAATCTAATCTTCCACAAGTTCATATCACCATGGAACTTTTTTTACATGACTTATCTATAACATCTCATGAAGTTAATGATCTGTGAAACAAGTTTTGAGAAACACTAGTCAGAAGGGTAGTTAAAGAACATCAACATTTTTTCCCATTCCCTATTCACCAAACTTCCCTTACTCTATTTGGGGTGAGGTGGGGGTAAGGGGTTAAGAATGATGGCTGGAGAGACAGGTATTCATTTCTAGAACTTGGTACGTTCCTTATTTATTCAAAATACTTTTGCCTGCATTCATTTTGAAGGTCATATTGCTCTTTACTTTAAAAACAAATCTGGTATCATTTTTCCATAGGACATTATAGAGCCAAATGATACTCTTGTTTTTGATGTAGAATTAGGGAACAAAGCAAAATACAGTTATAAGGATCTTTTATCAACTAACTATATGAAAATAAAAATCTTGAAGATTCTATTTTTTAACTAGGCAGCATGACATGAAGCTTTTCTATTTCATCAAGAATGTGTTCTGTAGCTACAAAGGAATATTGTGCTAAAAGGAATTGAGAGATCACTTAACTCAGCAGCTTAATTTCACCAGTGAGGACTTGAAGGCACAAAGAAAGTAAATGCCATCAAATATTATCTGAACCTTTAGAGGATTTGAAAGCACAGAGCTTATAATTTCCATTTCACTGCTTCCCCCACACTTCATTTCCAGTTAATGAATTTAAATCCGGTGTGCAGGGTTGGAAGCAAATAAAATGCATATTGATACTAACCTGATCACATTGCTTATAAAATGCTGTCATATTCATTATCACATTTGACAGTCACATTGACCTTGTAAGGTGAATTGGGCAGTCTTTGCCTCCTTAATCACCAAGATTTACAACCAAGCCTTAAGTGAAAAGTTCCCTGTCTCTGAGTTGATGTCGTGTTAAACATGTGAGGAAATTCAGTTATGCTTTCCAGAGCACAAGTCCAGGAACAGCTTACACAGACCACAGATGATATACTTTACCAAATACTATGATTCTGAGTAAATCGTTGCTGACCAGAAGTTGTGCTCAGCCTTTTTTTTTTTTTTTTTTGCTATTACACATCAATTGGAATTCCAAACTCACAATATTAAAAATACTCATTTTCAGAAATTTTAAATGTTTAATTTGAATTAGGTCTAAAGTAAAAGATAAACAATCTGGTGGATGAAGAGCTCTTCTAAAACCACTCTTCCAAAGGCTAAAGAAAACACGATTGGCACTGAAGTGGAGCCATATTCCAAACAGCTCCCTTCAGCTGGAACTGAAATCTCACGCACACAAGTACGTAGAGCTTCATGGAAGATTAGAAAACATCCTACTGCAAACAGCACTCCCAGAGCCATGGAAACCAGGTCACTACTACCTAAACATTTTGCACTACTTTGTAAACAAATGAAAATATCAAGTCAGTTCGTGTAAACAGGCCAATAGCAGGAGAAATCAGCATCCTTCTCAGATGGAACTCTGGATAAGCAGAGACATATTATTAACAGACTTAGAACTGTATTTGACTGTCCCCATGTAGGCAATTTTTTTTTCCTGAAGTACTGTCCCTTTGTTGAGAAACTAAGGCAGGATAACAGTGAATTCAAAGTGGCCCATAGGAGCCTCTAGAAACTAGTCCATGACTTGCAGCTTTGCCATACCATCTCTGAAACGCAGAATAATTTTTATGTTGTAATTCAAAATAGGAGTCGAACAGGGTGGAAATGAAAATGTTAAAAGAGGACATAAAGGAATTTGGAGATCGTGAAGCAGGAAAACCAGAGGGGAGGGGGGAACCTGATGTAAACTATACATTGAGCTCAAGACACATGATTTACGAAGTATCTGGTATATTTTGGCCAAGTATATAATTCTCTGCATTTCTACCACAGCCTTCCACTCCACTATTTCCAGCACCCATCCATCCCTCCTTTCTACCTTCACATTTATCAGAGAAAATGGAAAACAGTGAACAGAGAAGGGGTTCACTCCTTCAAACTTAAATGATATTGAAAGGAACAAGTGGACTGGATATACTTGAAATGGTCTTTGAAGATTGTTTTCATATATGCCTATTTTAAAACATTAAGTTCCTTTTGTTACCTCTGCTCTCTTACACACATAATAGCAAAATCTGTAAAATATGGCTCCTGGTCTCCAAAAACATGTCTTATACAGTCAAATATATTTTAAACTTGTGAATCACTTAAGAAAACATGGTCATTTGTAATTCCTGCATCCTATAATGGCAAGTAGTAGAACATAGATACAATACAATACACAGTACAACCTGTGCCTACCAATATGTGTCACCATGAGATAAGTTGCTGACTGTCAAGAACTGCGTTTCTAAGACACCCCTTGTGACCTGCCACAAGTCTTTCATTCAGTTATATCTGTGTTGACGAGCTGTGTGCAGGCTGTCATCACCTTTGCACAGGTGTAATTTAGGGCAGAGCCTCACATCAGGCACTTGCTGCTTGCCTCTAGCTTCTTTTTCAGTGAGTTTTCTAATTGAGTGGCACAGGAAACCTGCACAAACTATTGAGGTTCATGCGCACATGCACACAGATGCAAAAGGGTTAACACTGGGACAATCCCTGAAAAATGGAGCCGTTTCCCAAGGGCTTTTCTTTTTCATCTATCGTATTGAGAGTGTCGAGATGCATTTCACAAAGACTCTCTGAAAGTCACGGTGAAATCAAATTCCTGCAATATGCAAATTGGTGGTCAACTTTATGACACCTTTGTATAGGTATTCTCTCCTTCCTGGCTTTACTGTCCCTTGATTCTGCTACCTGAGAATATGTTCTATTTAAACTCCCTGCCTACAAGCTTTATCTGAGGTCTACTTTGGGGAATACCACAATACAAGTTGAATGGGCCTTCAACATCTACATTATTTAGTGCTGCTCAAGCTAATTTTCTATTTTTCACTTCTTTCAGTGATTCCTCCCTTAGACATGTGATTTTGGGAATTTAGAAAAGATTTTAATTGAAAGATAAATCACTATCATTTAAAAATCATTTCCTTTAATTTACACTTCTTAAAATTTACATGGAGCTACAGCTAACCACAAGAAGGAAAGAAGGAAGGAGAAAAGGAAGGAAGGAAAGAAGTTAGGCAGGCAGGAAGAAAGGAAGGAAGATGAGAGGAGGGGAGGGGAAGGGAAGGAGGATAGAAGAAAGGAAAAAGGAGGAAAAAGAGGAAGAAATATAGCAGTTTTAATTTCTTGACAGAATCTGAGAAACTATAGCATTCTTAAGAGATCAGTTCCTATGATTAAATTTTTGCAAGCACAACAAACCTAAAATAACCATGCTTTCATTTATTTCACTTACCCTTCTGTTGTTGATTTTTCCAGTTTCTAACATTCTGAATGTTGAATGGTGATAAATAGAACAGAGAATCAGGGATGGTGCAGGTAGGGGAGGAAGAAAGAGATTAGACTCAGTTAAACTGAGAAGAGTCCACATATACATTAGCTGTGGCTGTAGGGGCCACACGAGATGGGTCCACAGCAGCTGTTTCCTGTTGCTGCTCCCAGCTCTCGATGTGACAGAATTTCCAAAGAAAGCTACAGGTGGAGGTTCCAGGGATCTGGCTTAGGAACACTGGCAAGTTTCTGCTCACTGTACTTCACTCTGTCCTTTGGACTTTCTTGGCACCCCCCTGTTTCTCCCTTTTACTCCTCCAGCCCTTGCAAGCTGTTTGTATCCAATTGCCTTCTACTTGATGTATAAAGTATAGTTTTAGTCTGCTGACTGCACACTGATACACTATGTGTAGCTCTAAAAATACCCAGTATCATTTCTGATACACTAGTATTTTCCCACGATGCTTAATTGGTTTTTTATTCCCTAGAACAGTTTGCTTTAGGCAATCAGGAATACATTCTCAATTCACTCAATACATGCTCTAACTCATGAGGTTGACTTGAACTTAGCATTCATTTACTCTCAAAGGGGAGTTTCCTATTTTATAGATGTATATGGTGGTCATGTTAGTATAGCACAAAAATATCAAACGTCAAATGGAATTTTAGGTCCAGACATTTTACACCAAATGGTGTCAAACATACATGCATTTGAAAATGCCTAGATGTTTTACTACAACCTTCCAGGAAGCTTGACGTGTAGCTTCATCTTTGGGAGCCACTCAGATGGTTGTAACAGTTGTGCTTTTAGTATATGAAAGAAAAGTGTCTAAAATGCAGCATCATATTTCTATCATGTGTATCTCTATGGCACTCATCCCATTACAATACCTTCAAGGAGGACATTGATGAGTCCTCTGTGGTTTCAGAGAGAAGAGGTCAAAAGCAAGTGCTGTCAGAATTACATAGCACCAAGGGTAGACAAATAAAGAATGCTCAGAATACATATATTAATATGCCACAGTTAATATTTCTGTACAGTTTGTTTTCTCAGCCGTATTCTGCTGTCCAGGGACCAAAAAAAATGTGTTTTGCTTTATAAGTGTGATATGATTGATGCTTCAATAGGAGAGACTTTTCATAACACAACAGATGTCTCCTGACAAGGAAGTTATTGGTACAAGCAAACTACATTATTTCAATAATGTTAAAGTTCAGACTTAAGCAAAAGATAGTAAGATAGTGTGGGGGAGGGCAGTGAGAAGAGAGAGAAAGCAAGTGTGAGCTAGAGAGAGAGCTATTCTCTGGTCCAAATCAACATCCATAAACCTACCATGTTGACTTACTCCATGATATATTAAGATAGCACAGAGCCTTTGGAAGGCTAACATGCAAGCCTTCAGTGTCGGTACACATGCATTTGCCAATATCTTAGCAGTAAGCACTCTTAGGTTTCCACAACCTAAGAGTTAAAGTTCTCTTGACATTAGTATATCAAAATGTCATCATGTACAAATTAAAAGTGATAGTTCCATTATATGATCATGGCAAGCTCAAAGAATTATAAAATACCTGGCATATTGAACATTTAAATTTTTATCCTGCTGATAATTTAACTATCAGATTTTATGGTATATATGTTTGATGGAAATAGAAAATAGGATTTAGAATTAATGAGCCTACTGGAGAAAGATGAGAACAAGATTATTGCTGTGGGTCTCCATAGCAAAGGGAAGTCTTATTTGTAAAAACAAAACAAAACACCCTTAAATTACAGTATATGGATTCAAGTAACAGATCTAGCTGAAATACATCTCATAAACTTGATTTAAATGTCATAAAAATTTTCTTTCATTCACCTCACCAAATATAATTATCAATAACCTTAATAACTAGCAATAAATCTTACTCAAACATTTTGCTATGTGTATATAGGGTTCGAACTGAAAAAATGATGCTGTCTTCAGTCATATACAAAGTAATTCATTTTGTGGGCTGTAAACTGTTCTTAGAACACTTTTCAGTAATCTGACACGGCTTGAATCTCTGTCTGAATGTGTCCACAAGATGTCATCTATCTCTGATTTCTTTTATTCCAAATTTGTTATTATGTGCTATTGTTTTCGGTCACATCTCATCAGTATTGAGTTTGTGTTTTAAGGAAACTTAAAAGCATTTTCTCTCTGTATTCTGCTTGTAACTATTTCCAATTCTACTTACACAGCAGAGCTTCAGAATAACCTGCTTTCGATCTTGCACAAGTGGCCTACCAGCCTGCAAGTATTTAAAAAGATCTAGTATTTTGGGGTCCTCTTACACGACAGTATTGATTGACAATAATTCTTGACAAACAAACAAACAACAATAACAACAAAAGCATGCCCATCTCTAGTTTGATCTCATTTTTTTCAATCAAAATTGCGAGTTCGCCTAATAGTTTAGACATGTTTTGTATTGATTGACATTCAGTTGTCAGTAAAATAGATGCCCAAATTTCAAACACCCACTAGGACATTGGAAATCCATGATGTCTTCCCACTTTTGCATATAGAATAATTTAATAGATTTTGCTGAGGAATTTGAATCTTCTTTCTCTAGTGACAGTTAATAAATATTTTTAAATTTTCATTATTTTCTTGGATATGAGTGATTAATATATAACAAATTCTGAAAGTCTCTCAAGGAATTTTGATAATTTTCATATCATAATAAATTGAACATTTACCATTGCCTTGCAGGAATGTAAAAACACTATACATTAAAATGCAGATAGAATGAAGAACAGATAGGTGTATTCGTTGGAATTTCCTGTTGGAAATGTGTATTTGGAAGTTGCTTGTAATAAAACAAATAAACAAAAACAAACAAGAAAGCAGCACATTTAAAATTTGGAAGTAAAGACAAAGTGTTCTGCGTTAAAACCAATGTCAAACACTGGTTTTGTAATTCTTATAAAGGTTTAGCTTAAGTTAAAATGTAACCTTCAGAATGAGAGCAAAACATTTAGGGAAAAAATGTAAAACTACAAAACAGGAGATTCCCCTGAACCATTGCTACCAGGAGAAGTGTTAATCTGTATACAACAAAAAGGCATCTTGACATGGGTGGATTTATTTTTCAGAAAATGTACTTTGAGCCAGGGAAGGAATTCTTCCCATGAGAAAATGCAGAATATAACCTTCCTCTTTGCTTCAGGAAGGCAGGCAGTTCAGATAGAGCAGAGAATAAAATTCACGGGGGCAGAGGCTTTGGAATACATCCATTCCCATGATAGCATTCCCAATTTGGCAACCAGCACTCTCCAGAGCACTTTAAATTTGTGTAAAGCAGTTATTAATAAAGCTTTAATACTTCAAGTGAACTTGAGCAATTGCATCAACAGATATGGTAAATCTGAAAATAGCTAAAAGGTCACTGGGTAGAAGAAAACTAACATATTAGTGTAGAACATGTATAAAAATAAATCAAACATACTAGAAGAGGCACCTAGACCTGGGCAAGGTTATTCCTTCTATCCTGATGATGGACATTAAAACTCCTCACCTGAGCATTGCATTATATCCATTTGGTTCTCTTTCTAAGAGGTAGCAGTAGGCATTCTTAATATATCCCATTAAGTATTTTTCTATAATCCTGTGTTTGAACATCTTGAATCGGGAACCACAAATAGGAACCAGATCAATATTATATGTCACTGAGTATCCTTTATGTCTTATAGGCATCTTTAGTAAATAGGATAGACTTCAGTTTAATTTCCTAAACTTAAATTTTGACTTATTAAAATAAAAATTTTAATTGTTATAAATCCTTGAAGTTCAATTAATAGTTTCTTTTATTCTATTCATTAACCTGTTATTTTTTTTTCTTTGTGGTGCTAAAGATTGAACTTAGGGTCATGTGCATGCTAGGCAAGCTCTGCACCACTGAGTTACATTTTCAGCCCAGTAACTTTTGATAAGCATCAACAGAAATAATTTTGATAACTATATTTAATTTTACCTATTACTTTACTATATTTGATTTCCTCCTCAAACACTTCTTATAAACCTAAGTATTTAAACATTCTTATAAGTGTAAAAAACTGACTTTTAAATTATAAGAAAATACTTTACTAATGACAGAGTTTCTTGTGTTTCATTTAAAATCTTGAGTCTAACTCAATTTTTTATCATTTTGTAAACTGGGATATCTGGAATATTAGTCAAATCTCATACTCTCTGAAACAACAAATTTATTACAAATACTTAAATATCACATACATTAAGGTAAATTTCAAACAAAAATTATTAACAATTTGAATTTATTCTATTATTTCTATAATTTTACCTGATTGGAGTTAAACTATATCCCCAATCTATTTAGTATATAGATAAGTTTGAGTTTTGATTGAGATTCACTAGAACAGGAGAAATCATTTTTAGCTGTCTTCTATTTTAATTCTATTACCATTCATTCTGATTGGTTTGTTGTAGTGATAGAACCAACTCTCCACAATCAAAAGCTCTGTTTCAATGTACTTCCCCATTTCTGTGGTGAAAATACTCACCCACAGACCCTTTTAAGCCACTAAGATTTAATAACCACTAAGATTTAATAACAAACTTATAAAATTTCTGGCTATTTAACTGTTCATTCTCCTGAGCTAGTATAAACAGGCTTCCATATGCTACTAGTTGTTTCCTGTACTGTACTAGTTATTGACTGTACTAGTTTTTGAGTATTTTGAACAGCAGTTCTGATTAGAAGTTCAGCTGCAGTAACAGACTTGAAAACACATTTTCTATATAAACATGACTGGTGATAATGTAAAATGCCATAACCACTTTAGATATTACTTTGGTATTTCCTCAAAATATTAAACAGAGTTACCACACTGCACAAATATTACACTTCTAGGTATTCTTGGCCAAATAAAAACCTATGTCATGCAAAAAAATTTATACCAACATCATAATGGCCACAAAAATTTGGAAACAAACCAAAGGTCCTTCAACTTATGAATCAATAAGCAAAATACAATGAAGTATGATTTGGCAACAAAAAGAGGCAAAGCACTAAAACATGCCATAAAATGGATTAATCTAAAATATACTTAATTAAAGAAGCTAGATAGAAAAGGCCACATACTGGACAATATCATATATCATAATATCATATGCTTATATGTATAGAAAACATAAATGTACATAGTCAGAAAATAGGTTAGCAGTTGTCTAGGGCTAGAGGTGGTGCTATTGAGGCTTAGGAGTTAGGGATGTGAGTTTTCTTTCAGGATGATGAAGATATTCTAAAATTAAGGTATAGTATTAGTTGTGCAACTAAGTAAACCATAGAATCATTGAATTGCCCACTTAAAGCAAGTGAACTTTAAGGCATATAAATGATATTTCAGCAAAATTGATTAAAATATCTATTTTCTGAAGCAAAATACAGTTTTATTTCTTGCCCAAGTAACAGCTTAGAGGTAAAATGTGGTATGGATACACAATGGCATATCATTCAGTCATAAAAAAGAACAAAGTCATGTCATTTTCCAGCCAGCTGATAAAACTAGACATCATCATGTTAAGTAAAGTAAGCCAGACATGCGAAGACAAGTATACCATGTTTTCTCTCATATATGGAATATAGAAAGAGAGATGAAATTAAACTAGGAAAAGACTATTAGTGAAGAAACAGGAACACAGGGAGAGAGGAGGTGTAATAGAGGGTATTATGGAGGGCTGAAAAAATCCAACTATATTATATACATACATAGAAATGTCACAATGAAAACCATTGTTCTGTATAGTCAATATGAACTAATAATCATAATAAATGGAGAATAGTGGAATGGCTCTTCTCCCCTGGATTAGCTAGATTTATTTTTCCATCTCCAATATGTGGTTTCTATTTTAAAATTCAAGGCAGTTGTTTGCATATGTGCCATCTCTCATCCAGCAGGAAAGCGGAAAAAATTCTTGGTATTCCCCATTCAACATATTCTGATGAAAGGACCCGGAAGAGCATAGTACACTTGTATTTACAATTTACTTGAAAGGGTATACCTGTAACCAAATCTAAGACATATATTCTCCAGAAGAGTTACCATGCACCCACCCAAATTGCAGCACATCTAAATATTTGAACAAAGAGTAAATGCACATTAAATTTATGAAATGAATCTGCAATATCCCCTAATGAAATTAGTCTACCTTATTGAGATAATTTGGGGTCATTATCCCAAGAAAATGGGTATTACCTCTCAGGTAATGAAGTTTCATAATTCCTGGAGAGATTTTTCTTTTCTTGGCCAAGAAATGTGAAAGTGTGTATACACAGGGCAAATTTTTTCTATGATATTAAATACTTAGTTGAAGCTCTTATGGTCACCTGTAATACCACTATGCACTCAATATTCAAATTTAGGTACTCTTGAAGAGTTTGCCTTTGAATTCTAGTAGCATTTCATAAAAATTCAAAGCTGATTTGAATTTGCAACTGTCTCACCTAATCATTTTATCATTAGATTGAGTTTAGTGAATATATTTCTTGATTCTATTTCAAATTCTTTTCATATTCATCCTATCCAGTTGCACCTCAACTTTATTTAGATATTTAAATGACTTTTAGCTGCATGTGGTATATCTATAAAAACTACATTTGGATCTTTAGTTGCAGATATGAAGGACACACAAATAACAGTGACAATCATAACCAAGGTCTTAGGTCCCAAGGGTGCAGAACTATATTAATAGTATCAATTAGTGAGTGTAATCTTAAAGCTAATGTTTTCCTCAGTAGACTGAACTCAAGATCATTTTTGTTTCCAGTGAAGGAAAAACTGAGGAGGCCTAGGGAAATCAGGATACTAGTCAGGTCAAACATGCTACTAATAGTGAATCAAGAAAATAAATATATATCTAATAATGATAAAAATTCCTGACATAAAAGAATGAGAAGACTATGAATCCCACATATGCTTTTCCCATATCTATAGACACTAAGATGACAAAAATAATTCTTGATGAAACTGGAGGCACATATCAGTATGATCTTTTTCTACCTATCGCAGCAAAGGTAAAATGAGAAGGTACTCTTACAGCATATTATATAGTGATCACAAATTCCAGGATGATTATCTCTGAAGAAAACACATTTTATTTTCAGGAAGAAGAAAAATATCCCTCTCATCAGTGCTTCTGGTAATCTTTCATATGAAAATTAAACTCACATTGTACTGTGTATATCAATAGCATTACCTTTTACCTCAATTTCTGCTCTTTTTCCTGATCTTCTGTACTGTTAGGTGAATTTTTCTAGGACTCCTCCAATGACCACCTCCAGGTTTGATAAAGGTACAAAATGATTAGGATGTTTGTCGTGTTTCTTCTTTATATGAAGTGACTACAGATCCCTAAGTAGGGAACTGAGGACACACACTGTTGTAGGCTATCACTAACCCTCTGTGCCCTAGCGTACGTTGTAATTGGCTGAATTTGGAATGCTGTTAGCAGAAGGCATGTGCTTTCCAAGTTATCTTGTAACAGTACTTCTGGGAGATGATTTACACATCAGATGTAATACGCTCTTTGAGTTTCTGCATCAAAAGTAGCTGTCCCTACTCATCGCATATGTGGGTTTCATTACGGCGTTTTGTCAGTAAGACAAATGATTTCCTTCATGTAAGCTTAAGCTCTAGAAGCCAATGTGAGAAAAATGTTCTTAGAATGAATACATGTGAGTTTTAGTTGCAGAATATCTATTCACTTTTCTACTTACTATGTAAAATATATGCCTGTAATCACAAACATAAATGTGGCGTGTACATATATATTTGATGCTTCAGTAGAAACTGAAAAATTTTAAAGAAAATCTAGACCTACAATCTATTTTTAGGAACCATAATTCAGGTGTTTTCTTTCACTGCAGACATTTTATTCTGTTTTCACCTTTATCTGTTAAAATTCTGTGTAGCTAGTCTGTCTTTCCTTGATGTCCAAAGAGTAAAGATGTGAAATTAGCTTCAACCCAAGAAGACAAAATATTTGAACAAGAAGTACTAATTTCTTTTAGTCAACAATAAATTTTGATACAAGTGTCTATACTTGAAATAAATTGTAAAGCTTACTTCCCCCTAGAATTCCTTTGTAACAGATGTGTGACTTAGTCAATGGAAGAATGGGTAAAATTATTTTGAACTAGGATTCTTAAAGTTAGTAAGCTGGTGACCTATGCTTGTAACAGAAACAGACACCAAGGCTGCACGCCTGCTTCCAGAGCTTGGGTGGCCAATGGTAAGAAGCTAGGCAGCACCATTGGTAAGAGCTGGTGACGGGTGGAAGAATGCATCAATAAAATATGGTGCTGTGATATACTGATTATCTTAAACTGAAGGAAACTGAGAAAAGCACAGAAGTGAAATAGTCTCTTTGACCTTTCCTTGCTCTTTGGACTTTTCCCACCTTTCTACTTAGAGACCATATAAAGAAAAATTTGTGGCTCAATTTCCCTGAAAGTAGTCTTTAAGATCTTCATTTTAGAGGGGTCTTACTCTATACCAAAAGGTTAAAATATCTGAATAAACTGGCCTTGCTAAATTCCTGCTTGTTTATCACCTTTAGCTTCTAAAATCCCTTGTCCAATCATATTTCTATACAACTGTCTTCTTTTCATCAACTCTATGCATAAAAAATGCAATTTTCTCTGAGTCTTTGAGTAATTTCTAAGGGCTCCTGGGTCATGCAAAATGTTATTAAATACGTAATAGTTTCCTTTGTTAATCTGTCTTTGTTGGGTGTCACCCATGAACCTAGATATGGGTGAGGAATAGATCATGTTTCCTTCCCTAGAAAGGAAATAGGTAAAAAGGAAAATTTTTTATGTAACCAGTGGAAATCTGGACAGCCTATCAGGCATGTGGCCAAACTATGGAAAAGTGGGAGTACAGTGTACAGTTTTGAGTAAACTGGTTACATTTAGGATTGGTTCTTAATCCTCAGAAATCTTACAGTAAAAGAATTAATAGATCAAGAGTTAATATGAAAATTAATATAAAAATTGGTTGCCAGAGCAGGAACTCCAACAGAGAAAAAGAAACTATGAAGATGTTTTGGGAAACAGGATAAATGATCCTATTCAGACTTCTAAGGAAAACACAAGGTTGATGACATACTGAATCTGAAATTAGACTTTATTAATCCATGAAACTGGAGATGTGGGGGCTGTGATTCCAGCTACTGATACCTGGAAGATGAATTGGAGAAAGTAAGAAGTAGGTCATTGACAAGTATCTAAATGTACTCTTTGATTAAGCCAAAAATATAGTCAAAGGAATAATTTCATTCATAATTCAAAAACATATCAAATTATGATAACAGATCAAATGTTACAGTCAAACAGGCAGTGAATTTCTTTTTTCATAGTTTGTAAATATCAGAAAATGAACAAATGTCTATAATGACAGCAAATGCTAATATGGACTATAAAATAAATGTCAGAATTATACTACCAAGTAAAATTTTTTATTCTACATTTCCCTTATAAGTTAAATTCAGAATGTCTGTAAAAAAGGAAAGAATAAATGAAAATGAAATAATGTACATCCTGCTCTTTAGGACATCACCAAGGAAGAACCAGCCGTAAACTTGTCAGGAGGCCAAGACTTTCGGTAAGTGTGCCTACTAAGTGACCATGTAAACTGTGAAAAAGAAGGAGGCCACCAAGTGTGGAGCACTTTTTGCCTATTTTAAATATGTTATACCCTAAAAGCATGATAAAGCTTGAGTAAGTTGAATAAATTACTGCCATTTTATAGCTGAAGACAGCAAAGCTCAGAAAACTTCACGAGTATTGTCTATTTTAGAAGAGAACAAATGTGCAAGTTTCTCAACCATTATAAATTTTTTTTTGGTAAGCACAAAATATTTCCATCTGAATCTTATCCTGAAGAATTTAATATTATCATTTTCAGATAATTTCAATACTCTGATGTCCATCTTGATCAGATATTCACTTAAATCTGCACAAGTCAAATGCTTTTGGTTTTCTATGACAAAACTAAAATTTAGCTGGGATTTTTGGGATCCTTGGTGAACGACTTGAGAACCATGGTTATATGAGTCAATAATTTTGTGTGTTAGCAGAAAAAGGAATTGATGGAATGTTTCAAGGTGAGATAATAATGGCTCTTAGACTATACACAGGGCAAACTATCACTAGTACTATTGCAGACTTTTTTTCAGGCAATTAGCAAATATTTTTAAATAACTGAGATGATTATTTTGAACAGCTCTGCAAATCTGTGTATGTCAGATTTTGGCTATCTTCTAACCTGAAAGGAAAGGTAAAGCTAAAAATCAAATCTTGGTTATATAAACAATCCTTGTAAATTTTGAACCCTTGTCACGTTATCTGAAATAATGATTTCTTATAAGAACCAACTCATTTTTAAATTAATGACATTTTATGGCTCATGACTGTGTATGTGGACCTTAGTTTGAATACTTAAAAGGGATGATTTTGGAGAGCCAAATGAAAGATGGAGTTCAAGTAAGAAGCAAGGGATGGGTAAGTATCAGATTTACCACTTCCTCACTTCAAAAGGCAAGGGGAAGGAGCCTGAAACCAGATACCTGTGGCCTTATGGGAAGGAATGCAGCCATGGTCAATCCATAGCTAGGCTCAGAGAAAGATGGGAAAATAAATACCTCTACTCTTGTCTTCTTTTACCTCTTGTAGTGCTTCCCATTTGTCATGCTACAGGAGGCCACTCCACCGAAGTCAAGTTCTAGGATTCAGAGCAATGTCATGAAAAACTGAAGAACAAATAGGGATAACCAGAACAATTGCTTTTTCTAATTAGAAAGTATACCTTATTTGCAGTGTGTTTGTTCATTCTTTTATTCCTTCATTTTATACACATTCATGATCGCCAACTATATTCAAGATGTACTTCATCTTAAGAATTACTTAGGAAAAAAATTGTGTAGAAATTGTTCATATTCTTAAGGAGCTTGCAGTATAAGAAGAATGGCATACAAATAGTGCTAGGAAGAATGTGATATACAGAAGACAAGTCACAAGGACAATGTTAGCGGGATTAAGAATAAAAAAGAATGATTAAGGCAATCAGGAAAAACTTCATGAATGGCATGACAATTGAGACTTACAGGATAGGCAAGGTCTTCATAGAAATGTTGAGTGGTGATATCTATCCCATATGCTAGGAAGAAGTTGGAGACATAGGGTAAGTAGAAAAATTTAAGCTAGGTCTAGAAAATCTGATGGGAACAAGGTGCTCCTTTAAGAAAGCAATGGGAGTTAAAATCAGAAATAAACCAGGCAGAACCTGAATGCCTTCTCTCTCTCTCTCACACACTCTCTCTCTCTCTCTCTCTCTCTCTCACACACACACACACACACACACACACACACACACACACTGATGCATTCACATTTACATGGCTTTTATTAAAACAATGCTGCCCTACTGCAAAGCTTCAGCAGGTCACCTCTGAGTAAATGCAAACTCCATGAAAGTGAATTATATAATCTGATATTAATATTACCTCTGGTATGGAGCAAAATCCAATATGCACATAGGGCATGGTTTTCTTTTCTCTAGCTTTATTCTACATAAATGCCGCTTTCAAAGTACGATTGCTATTAGGATAAGAGCACCATCTAGTGTGTCCTAATCTTATGTTAAGTTCAAGGTCTTCTGATCTGTTTCTAATGCTATTAGACAAGATTCATACAAGTACAAATAAATAAAAACCTAATCTTCACACCCATTTTTGTTTTCCAAATTCATAGTTCAATAAATTAAGATTTTGGGAGGCTGTGTGATACTTCTAAAGAGTATCCCTAAGAGAAAATTAATTTTTCTCATCATTAACTGAGGAGAGGAAAGCATAGAAAATAGTTCATCATCACTTTTCTAGCATACCACATCTGGCAAATAAAATGCAAAAAAAAAAAAAAGAAGAAGACAAATGACAATTTGATTTTTAATTTCAATGTTAACATGCAAAGTAACATCCTTGCATATTAAACTTCAGTAATCACCACTTATTATATAATTTAAAACAACATAGAAGCTGGAAGAAAGATTTACTTTAGTGATCATAATGTGAGGGTAAAATTTTTAGCTATAAATATTAAAATAATATTAGAAAATAATCAGATAATGAACCATAAAAATTGACATGCAAAATAATCTCCATCTCCTTTGTTCTGCTATTGCTTCATTAACAGAGAAGCAAACAGAAGAGGAGGATAAAAGGGTAACTGAGCCACAGACAGACAAAAATGCAGAGAATGGGGAGCACATAAGAGCAGTGGGAATTCAGAAAGAGAAGAATGAAAGCTATGGGTTTTAGCTCCTCATTTACTATCCTTTAGAATTTTGTATTTCAGCATTAGACCAGGAATCCTCCAATGGTTTTGAATTAAGGCAGTAATTTCCTAATTTATCATTACTAAAAATATAGCAAAATAACCAAAAAGAATATGCTTATGCAAATGATATTCATCTGAGACCATGCCTGTGCCTCTCACCAACCTTCTGCAATGTACCCTGGCAGCTTTAAACAGAGGATGCAGCTTGCTCTTCAGTGCCACAGCAATTAAGCCAGTCTCCTATTTAACTTTTTGTCTGTTGATATATTTGAAAAGAGCTGATAGTAGCTCAAATGAAATCAAATACAGCATTTCCTGAACAGAATGTTTCATGTGGCGAATATGTAGGTTGACTGCTAACGAAGAGCAAGTGTGCTGAGATTGCTTCCTACTCTTTATAGGTTTCTCCTTTCAGAGCCACTGCTGTGGATAGTTTCTCCTTAAATCAGTGTAACCTGCTACCCATGGTCAATGGCCAGGTTTGGTGATGGCTTCCTACCTCTGTCTCTCATTATAGGATGAATTTCCAGTATCACAATCAAATATACTTGAAATACATATATTTTACAGTCCACAAAAATCCAGTATTAAATACATTTTCACTATAAGGAATTTTGGTTCTTAAACCCCTGTAGAAATACCAATCACCTGGGGAGATTTTTGGAAATGTTGAATCTACATCCTTGCACTCAGACATACTAAATTGAAAATCCCTTGGGGAAGTGTCAGGGATTTGTTATTTCAACAGGCCCACCAGGTGGTTTTGCTTGTTATGATATCTCATGAAATCCTCATGAACTCCCAGGCAGGATTTGTGGAAGGTCATTGGGATCATGGGGGCACTATATTGGTCGGTGAATTACCCCCTGGTGAGTCTACCAGTTGAGTGTGTTATTGGAAGATGAGGCTGGCCGGAAGAATTGAGTCACAGGGTGTGACATGGAAGGGTGTATCTCCTCCCTCTCTGGTTCCTTCCTACTTTCTCTGCCTCTGGGCTACCGGGATCTCCCTCAGAGGGCATGAGCAACTTTCCTGTGACATGCCCTTCCACTGCAGCTTCTGTATTGGAGCTGGCTGACGACAGACTGTAACCAGGAGCCAAAATAAACAACTCCTCTTTTAAGTTGCTAGCATCGAATATTGTGTCTCAGCAATGAGAAATTAACTAAGGCAACACTTTTATGAAAACAACATGAATACCTATATTGTTTTCTTGACCAATAAAACTTTGCTGTGCATACTACTTAAAACCACTGTAGTTCGCCCTTTGAACAAGAAATCTTATCTATTGAAAGATTTCTACTGTGTAATTTTTAGCAACAATGATCCTTATAGTTTCTGATGTATTTATTCAACTGAAGAGGTCAAAGTTCTGAAATCTGGTGTCCTAGTTACTTTCTCACTGCTGGGACAATATACCCAACACAGATAACTTAAAGGAGGAGAGGTTTATTTTGGTTCAGCCCATGGTCTGGCTGGCTCAAAGGTAGAAACAGCACAACAGCAGAGGCCATGGTGGAGGAAAGAGGTTGAGGCCATAAAGACCCGGGAGTACATAACAAAGGGAGGATCCAGGAAAGAAGATATCCCTTTTAGGTCATGCCTCCAGTTACCTACCTCTTCTGAACAAGCTCCACCTCCTAGCAGCACACTCAGCTGTAAATTCATCAGTAGATTAATCCCTCCCCATGATCCACTTGCCTTCCAAACATATGAGTTTTAGGGGTCATTTTAGATCTAAATCATAAGACCTAGGATCTGCCATTAAAAATTCTGAAGTCACATTTTGGCTATTAAAAGAGATAGTGCTCACAAAGACTTAACAGTTTATCCAGGGTTCACTATCCAAGGTTTACATCTCTAATGAGATATGTTCTTTCATTTACTTCGTCTCTATTTTCTTCCTTACTAGAATTCCCAAGTAGTTTTGTTTCTATCCTCTGTCCTCCTTTTGTGTTGTATTCCAATTGCTATGGAAAGCCATTCACCTGATCTCAACATTTTATTTCACTCTTCTGACTTACCATTCCAGTTGCTGACTCCAGTGGAAAGTTTCTTTTCCTAATACCCATCTGCCTTGAAAGTTCTGATGCACCTTTCAAGATACAAAGCAAATATCACTTCTGTTGTGAACTCTTTGTTGTGCTGATGTTGGGGACCACAAATTCACAGTGACTGGTTTTATATATTTCCTTATGGGATAAAAGGAAGAACTGAGATTGTTGGTATCACCCATCTGACATTTCCCATTGACTCTTCTTAGTGTAAGATCACCTATGCCTTCATGAGTCATCTCAGGATTATACTCAAGGTCAAGATACTTCTCCTAAATTAACATAATCTGCTACTTGGAAAAATCTTTGAACCATTCCCAAGGTCCCGTTGAATTTCTTGTGTTTTCCACTCTAATCCCTTCCTTGACTGAAAAAAGAAATACAGGCTGCCCAGAGACATTTCTTGTCTTAGCCCAAAGAGCCTTGAACTGTACTAGAAGGTTTTTATCCTCCTAGATCCCTAAAATCATACCACTTGTCTCATTTATTTAAGCCTTTGCCATACACTTGTTTGGGAGATTGGGGATCTAGGCCAGGTCCCCAATAACTGGTGGCTGAACAGGAATCTGATATGCTCCCTAGACTTGATCACTTTCATCTCCATCTAATGTCTATATTATGGCATACCTGATGTGAAGCACATCTATCCATTTACGTGTCTCTCTATCAACACGTGCTGAGCATTTGAGAAAAACAGCTTCTTAATAGCTTTGTAATACAGTATACAGCTCTGAAGAGGGTCAGTAAATGTTAAAAGATTAAAAATATAACCTGTTCTAAGTATCTGCTCATCTGGCACTACAAAATGGAGGAAAGTGTTCTAAAACAATAGTCTGAACAAAATAGTTGGAATAGTTTAATAGCGTCAGTAGTGAAATACCAAAGTCCTCATTTGGCCTTAACATGTGTTATTTGAAAACAGTTACTTTTTTCTTAATCCATTACTAACAAAAAAGGATATATATTTGACATGAAAATGTGTGTTAAGTGGCAGAGAATATAGATGCAGTAGCTATAAATCTTTTTAGATTATTATAAGCACTCATCTAAAATTCTTTGAGATGTTTTATTTTGCTTTCCCTCTTGGCTAGATAACAAGTATGTACAGCAATGTTGCTTTCTGGGAATAAGAAAACCCATCAAATGCTATTCATCATTTCCCAGTGAGTTACAGGAAGCTTCAGATTTCTTCAGTGTTTCTTAGAACAAACATTGATTCTAAAATGAGAGGAGTAATCTCTCTCAGAGGAATGAGTAGACTCCTAAGTGGCAAGCCCTGTAGAGCACTTTCATATCAAAAGTTCTTGAGATGTTTGTGAAATAACCCTAAAATGCTTATGAAAGTAAAGGTATGTTTATCACAGATTAGTATATGCTATACTGCAAAGTACCTTAAAATATCTCCATAAAAATATAATCATTAATAAATACTAACCACAATGAGGTATGATGATATCTGTTTCTTTACAGTAGCCAGATGCTGTACAAGATATTTGTCTTACGCTAGTAAGAATAATATTGAGAAAGAAATGTATAAAGACTCATGCATTCTACCTCATAGCTTAACATGAAAAATTCAAATTAGTAGAATAGAAAAATTTAGCTATTTGTACCTCATATTTTGTCAAGAATAAAATTATTATCACTTTCTCAATTTCATAGTGGGGCTTACTACAGAAAAATTATTTGAGCTTGATATTTTTAAAACATGCAGAATCTAAAATAAAGTTATGTCTCATGCACTTTTTAGTAGTATAGAAAATTATACTATTACCATCATTGGAATTGCCATTCGTATATTCTAAACAATCACAGTGCAATAAATCTTACCAGTACTAATGAACCTGAAGCAAGAAAAACTAAAATTCATATTTGATAAATAAGTTTAGCAATTTGACATCTCTATCAGTATACTTCTGATACCATTAAGAGAGCCACGAAGAAAATGTTAACATTAATGGTACATAAACTAGAAAAAGTTATTAGAATAAAAGGGTTTTAGTGCTACTGCATCATTAACACACTGGTAAAATGTTCTACACATGAAAGATTTGACAAGATGAGATCCTTGAATACAAAGTCTATCAATGATACAGTAGAAAATGAATCAGTTAAAAAAAAGCACCCAAAAACAAAAACAAAAAAGCAAAAATGATCATAAGCCAAATGAATACGAAACATACATTGATATCTTTTAAAATATACAGAAATTCTGTGTGTTCTGTGGATCTCCCTACACACCACAATTTAGGACCCCTATGGCTTTTTCATTTGCCTTTTTATAAGGTTTGAAATTTTCCTTGTGCCTATCATTACACCATCATTATATTTCTTCATTTAATTCCAGTGGCCATTAACTTTCTGATATCTCATGGGTCTGTGTTAACTTCTGTCAAATTAAAATGTCCAGATTAGTATTGGATGAAACTGTGCAACGCATTTGTCTATATGACTTGCCAACTGGGTAAATACCCCATTCCCACATCATATCATCTTAACAAACCACTGGATTCCAGTGGTTATAGTGTTTTACTCACTTCAAATAATCATATTAGCATAGCTTTTGTTTGAAAGTTATAATAGTAGATGATAACAAGTTCACAAGAGCTCTGGATTCAGACTGAAGTCCAATGGGATGCTTCTTATAGGTTTCCTCTGTGCTTTTTTCTCCTTTTTTTCCATTATTTTTAAATATTGTTTGTTGGTTTTAACAGTATTTTTTCCTTTAGCATGTGGTCTTTTTACTTTTAATGGATTTAACAGTTTAGACAGATTCGCCCATATACATCACATGCTTTGATCATTTTCTGGCCCATCATCTCCCTTGCCCCACCCAATTCCCTACTTTCACATTTTTGGTAGGTTTCAATGTGTATACTATAGTTTTTAATATCATCCCCTATTATCTGTCCTTGCACTGCCTTCTCGTTCTTGTTTTGTTTTTAATATGAAGAAGAGAAAGAGAAGGAAAATGATCAATTAAAAATAATTCACAGCCAGGAAATCAGTGATAGTCTGTTGCTTCTTATTTGATGAGTGGAAGACTGTAATAAAATGAGGTTTTATTGCTTTATTGCTGGTATTTTATATGCATTCGGATGAACCAATTTCTAATATAGTGGCAATATAGTATAGGTTTCACTAGGGGCCACTTGATAAGCAGTTTATTTGTACTATTATACAACTAAATTTATAAAAGAAGATTATTTTATTATTCTATTTAATTCTATTTATAAAAAAGTTGTAATTAATAAAATAGAAATATTTTTCTATGTTCATTAAATGAGTTTTACTGTAAAATAGACTGCTGTTGTCACTAAACATCTCATCAGAGTAGTAACATTATTCATTTATTTTTCAATTTCAAATACAAATATGTCAATATGTACGAAAATTCAATGAGTCAATCAAATCAGGTTGAAGCAAAATAGCTCCAAACATCTTTATAATTAAAACTGAATGCAATTCCACTTTTTATCCAGGATAAATTACATGCAGGCATGGAATGAACTCTACAAATGTGTTCCTGAAAAAACACAGAAGAACAAAACTTTAAAAGAGAGTTTTAGTACAAGATGCCCTTAAAATTATCAATGATCTGTGATACTCCAAGGTTAAAGACAGTGTAAATCCTTTAAGGAAATTTGCCTTATATAATAATTTTGAGCTCAGATTCCAACTCTGTCTGCAGTTCTTGATTTCAGTGTTTGGCAAGTCACAAATATGACAACTTCCATGGTACTGTATTATAATGTTATATTTTGGTCTAATTCAAACCAATATAAATTCCGGTGTGACATTAAATTTCTGCTGTTTGTTCTGATCTCATTTTTTAGAGAGCAATTTTTCTTTAAAATCAGGAATTAATATGCCCACATCTTAAAATACTTTTACACATGATAAAATAGGCTTGATCAATCACAGACATCAGACATCAATCACAATATCTAGGTCTTTCTGACAGAAACTTATTCTTAAAAGAATTTTACATGACATAATTTTGAATCAATTTCTTCGCTGTGCTTGAATTAAAGAAAAGCATAAACAAGACTGAGTAAGATTAATCTACCTACTTAAGATACTGGTCAATAGTTGAGAATAAAAATAAGCATTTTTCATTTAGTAAACTAGGCCTTACATTTAAAAATAAATGACATATTAAAATATAATGTAAATGTTTATTATTTCAAGGTAACAAAGAATTCCTAAAAATTAATATAAATAAAATCCAGGGGGCATGTATTGAGCTATAACCTTCAGTTGGCCACAATGGTAAGGTTAGCGGTGTACCATAATAAGCAAGCTAGGTTTAAAATTTCATAACTTCCTCTGACGCCATTCAACAATTTTTAAAGCTCATTTTATAAGCTCAACACAAATCCACAATATGTACAATTTTAGAATTTTTAAAAACATTTATTGTAACTATTAATTATATTAATTGTGCAGATCAAATGGCTGCACTATGAGGTTTCCATGCACGCATACATATCCATCCTCCATACTTCTCCATCTTGCCCTAACCTCTTCCTCCCTCTGGTCTCTTTCCTCTTCCCTAAGACCTCATCTTCTACTTTCAGGTAATCTTTTATTTTTCTAGTTTCCATAAGTGAGAGAAGATAGGTGACACCTGCCTTCTGTATGGGCTTATTTTGCTTAACCGGACATCTTCCAGTTCCACCTATTTCCTTAAAAATGACATGATTTTGTTCTACTTTATAGTGGTATTCTACTTCATTGTGTACATGAGCCACATCTTCTTTATTGATTCATCCGTTAATGGGTATTAGGCTGATTCTATTACTTGGCTACTGTGTATAGTACCACAGTAAACATGGATATGTATGTATATCTTTTGTATCTTGATTTGGTCTCCTTCAGATGTACACCCACACATGGTATAGGTGGACCACTTTTCTTTAAACATTTTAAGTGGATTTTATTGAGGTTTAAATTATATACAGTAATTTATAAATTATAGATAGTAACCACAAAACTATGTAATGCAATTTGATGACTTTTGACTAATAACAATTTAACCACTACTTTCAAGATAGAGAATATTTCCTCACCAGAAATTATCTGATAGCTCTTTGCAATCAACATACAACATTTCCTGCCTCAGGCAAATAGCAATCTCATTTCTTTGCATAGATTAAATTTGCCTGTTCTAGAACATCACATAAATATAGTCAAATAACATGTACACTCTTTGGGCTAGCTCTTTCGACAAACAATATTTTGAAAACAACCGTCATATTTCATTTCTCTTTTATTACTGAGTAATATTTTACTATACAGATATCTCATTATTTGTCAACCATTCATTTGTTGGTGGATAATCCAATTGATTCCAATTTTGAGCTGCTATGAATAAAGGTGTTATTAATACCCCTATGAAAGTTTTTTAAAATTATTGTTGTGTTTGAATTTAAGCTTAATGTATTGTCATTTGTTTTCCAATTGTTATTTATGCTTCAATTCCTTTTTATTCCTTTTTTTGAGTTAATCAAATATTTTAGTGTCTGTGTTATTTTCTCTAATGGCTTCATAGATACATGTGTTATTACTTTTTAGTTGTTGTTTTAGGGCTAACAGTATTCATTTTGATCTTTGTTCTACAGCTAACAATATGCATCTATTTAGAGTTAACATTATACCTTTTCTTAGATTACACTTACAACGTTTCAAGTCTTCTACACTGTCCATCATAGTAGCATAAATTTCCCACTTCCTGTTTCCTGCTTCACTTTTTACTTCTTGCTTCACATTTCACAAATGTAACTATCTTCAAACAATGTAATTGTTTTACCTCCCATACCCTTTCTTCAACTGTCTTCATCTCTTACATGTGCTTTAAATCTGAAGCAGACTATTATTTTTATAGTAAATTATGGAAAGAAAATAGAATCATCTACTTACCCACTAATTAGCAATTTTCAGTTCATATTAATGTAATATCTACAGTGATCACTTTTGGATATCACTTTAAATAAGCCATTCCATTGTCTTTTAGTTGACATTATTTCTAACGAGAAATCTGCAATTTTTATTTATTGTAGTTCCATTGTACTTAATCTTTCTTTTTTTCTGGGGTGCTCTTAAGATTTATTCTATAGTATTTCAGCAGTATGACTATAATATGCTGAAGTATAGCTCTTTGAATCTACTATACTTGAAGTTTGCTGAGATATTGTAGTTATCAATTAGTACTTTTTACAAATTTGAAATGTTGTCAGAAGTTTGTTCTTCAAATATACTATTTCATTGTCTCATTTTCTTCTTTAGAACTAAAACTAAATAAATCATATTATTTTTTGTCCAATGCATTCTTCAGACAAAAAATAGTAATAGGGGATTCATTCTGGCAGTGTGTGTGATCTTACACTGCTGTTTGCCACTGTCTGGAAATATTTGCTTTATATATTTTCCCAGTTCTGGAGCTTATTATGGTTGGACTCTTTGAATGGTACCAGTCATTACATTCAATAAATACTAGTCTTGTATATTCACAGTTAGATAATAAATTTACATTAAAATTTTCATTTCTCTTGATGTGTTTATGATAAATTTTTATTAAAACAAAGATTTAAGAGTTTTCATAGTTTCTTAGGAGAAAATATTAATCACCAATATTTATGACGCCCTGATATAAGAATATGACAGCTTAATAATGTTCAAAAGTATTTTCCTTAATATTGTGTTCTTATTAGAGGTACTCATTTCTCTGAAGTTTACTGAACACCTGAAATAAAAAGATGCTGCAGAGATTGTTAAGAGGAACCAGATAAAGATTCTTTTATGGAATTAAGAGGCAATAAAAATTTACATTACTGGGATACAATATAGAAATGACACTGATGCATTAGATAAAACATCAGAAACATTTCAAAAGGGAAAAAAATAGATCAGAGTACAAGAACCTTAATAAATTAGGAAATTAACAGAGACATAACTAAAACTAGTCACAGTGTCTATGGATAAATGAACAAGGAGTAGCCACGACAATGTTAAAGATACAAAGATTAACACAAACAAAGCCGGAAAACTAAAGCTCTTCACAAGAAACAGTGAGCACATAAATTTGTTTAGTTTAAAGTAAGCTAAGAAGAAAATGGAAGCATTTTAAAGTGGAGCCAAGTCTTAAATCATGACTATTGAGATTTTTGCTTTATTCTTTGGATAGTAGCAAATCACTGAATAATTTTGTAGGTGGAAAATGTTTTGATCTGAGTGAATGTTAATGTGTTATGAGTGAATAAATGCCTTCAAATGATCCGGAATATTACTTAATCTACCATGAAAGTTTAATACATTTTATGGTTATCTAATCACAGATTAATTTAAACATAGCAAAATTTGCAGCAATCAGTAATTTTTCATTGTGGTTTAAAATCCTTCAATCAAAGGAAATTTCAACTCATTGAAATAAAATTAAAATTCAAAGCAAAAAACCTATAAAAGTAATTTAACTCATTAACAAATTTAATTGTTATTTTATTTTATTTATTTATTTTTTGGTACTGGGGATCAAACTCACGACCTTGCCCTTGCCAGGCAGGCGCTTGTGCCACTGAGCTAAACCCCCAGCCCCTTAACCGTTATTTTAACATGTGAAAAATTTAGATTATTTTTGCCTTGCCAGAGATCAAACTCATGAGCTGAATGACGTGTCCAGGGCGATTTTCCTTCAGAGGTCAGACACAGTCATTAAAATGGGACAAATGACCTCCAATCTGGATTTTGTCTTTGATAAGTGAGCTTCAGTTATCTCATATGCAGATTAAAGAGCTATACACATTTCTAGGATCCTTTGAGCTTTAAACTACTGCAGTTCAAATAAAAAACTTTCTGATGTCTTGGTAAAAGTTTCCAAGTCATTTTCTCCTGTTACTGAAATTTGATATGGGAACTCGGAAGAATCTCTTACTTTCTAGCACTATTTATATCCTCTCTTTAAAATTAGTTGATATTCAACAAACTTTTATTGAGCACGTACTACGTATACCAAAACACTATTTTGAGCATATGAGAAATACTATCAACCAACTTAAATAAGATCTTTATCTTAAGAAATTTACGAGCCCTAGTCTATATTAGAATAGAGGGGAAACACTGGAGTAACCACAGCAAAATTTATGCCACAAACTTCTCTAAGGACCAGACCAAGAGAGAATGCAAATGTCTAAATTTCACCATGGTGGACTTGTTTAGCACCTTCCATTTCTGTTAGAACATTGCTCCTGTCATAAGCCAGTCCTGTTACTCTTCCTGAAAACATGAGTGAGTCAACCCAAACTTCAAATGTACATTGCTTCCAAGAATGCCTATCTCCATTTGGGGCAGAAAGACAACATTAAAATGAATGTTATGACTGAGTCTCCAGTTAAGGGATAGCAGAGATTCCAGTGTAAAGCACCAGAAATTACCATAATTTTCCTATGAACCACATTATTCCCTTCTTCCCTACACCTTACCCCATACATTGTGTCAACTTGAGAAGTCCAGAAGCTTGATTAAGTAACTCAGCAGCTCTACATCCCGGGGTGTAGAGCACAAGCAGTTACCTGTTCATTGTGTCAATTTGAGAAGGTCAGAAGTTTAACTGAGAGACTCAACAGGGAGCCAGGGTTCTCACTTTGTAAATATACTCATCCTGTGCAAAGGAAGGCAAGGAAATTTGTGAATGCTACACCCACCCTGGAGTGGGGGTGGAGGGGTGGGCAGGGGGAGTTGGGCATGGGGGGTGTCAGGTCCTGTGTACAATATAAGGCAAAAGAGGCTTGCTCTTGCCCCCTTTTACTCTGGCTGCTTTTGTTCAGCTGCTGCCTTGAAGTGTTGCTCCTGTGCCATGCCACCCTGCCTTGGAGCCAGCTGATTGTGGACTGAAACCTCCAAAAACTGTAAGCTAAATAAACCTTTCCTTCCCTAATTTTGGGCATCAGGTATTTTGTCTCAGCAATGAGTGAAAAGTAACCAAGACAAGGAATAACAGAGATTCCAGTGTAAAGCACCATAAATTACCATAATTTTCCTATGAGTCACATTATTCCCTTCTTTCTCACACCTTACACCGCAGCCTCCACAGACAAAGGGAAGAATGGTGACTTGTTTATGAACCAGAGAAGCAATAATTAAAAATATTTTAGCAATAGATTGCTACATCTAAAATGATAAGATAGAATCAATTTTTGAATAAATTATAACAATTACTGACAACTGTAGAGAAAAATCAGTGAAATTTTTTTTGCCAATAAAGTACAGCAAAATTTTAAAAATAAGAGTACCCATTTTCGACACAGAAACACCATAAAAAACTCTCTCACCTATGCTATGGGGATATAATTTGATAAAAAGGTTTGGAAAGGCAGTTTAATGATGGTTTTTAAGAAACAAAGATAGTCACATCTCTCACCTAATAATTGTAATAGAGTGATCTAATTTTTTGAGTGGTACAGGAAAAAAATTGCATTTTATGAGTTCTGCATTCCTATAAAGATTTTTTGAATACTGTGGACTGAACTCAGGGACTCTCCCCTGAGCTGTGTCTCGGCCCTTTAAAAGTTTTTTTTAATTTTCTTTTGAGACAGGATCTTGCTAGGTTGCTCAAGTTGGATTCAAATTTGTGATCCTTCTACTTCAATACCCCTGAGTGCTGGGATTATGTGCATGCACCACTATGCCTGCCTCTTATCAACACTTCTAAGTGTCCAAGACAGTACTGTTAACTATAAGTATAATATTGTACACAGATCTATAGAATGTTTTTCATCTTACCTGACTGAAACTATAACCTGTTTAACAACTTACTATTTCCATTTCTCCCAATCCCTAGAAACCATTTTCCACTTTGATGAATTTAAAAATATCTCTGATAAATGAGCCCCTTTAGTATGTCTTTCTGTAACTGATATTTTATTTAGCATAATGTCCCTAAAATTCATCTATGTATGTCATAGAATTTCCTTCTCTGTAATGGCTAAATAATATTTTATCTTACATATGTATCACATTATCTTATCCATTTAGCTGTCAGTGGGTATTTAGCAAATTTTCACCTCTTGGTAATGGTGAATGATGTAACAATGAACATAAGAGGTCCACATCTTTCTTTAAGATTCTGATTTCAGTTCTCTTGGATAAATATCCAGAAAAGGAACTGCAGGCTTATATTTCTGTACAATTTTAATTTCTTGAGGAACTTCCATTGGTTCCCATGGGGGCTGATAATTTCACATTTCGGCCAATAGTGCACAAGTTTTCCAATTTTTCTACATCATTTCCAACACTATTATTTTGTGGATTTTTTGGTAATGGTCATTTTAATGGGTGTGAAGCAATATGTCATTGTGATTTTCATTTCCATTTCCCTGATTATTACTGATAAAGTTCTTATTTTTGATCATTCATACTGTTTTTAAAGAAATGTCTATTCAATCATCAGTCCATTTCTATTTATTTTATTTTATTTTATTTTATTTTATTTTGGTACCAGGAACTGAACTTAGGACCTTCCCCTTATCAGACACATGCTGTGCAGTTGAGCTATATCCCTGGAACACCTTAGACCATTTCTAAATTAGGTTATTTGTTTTGCTTGCTGTTAAGTTGTATGAGTTCCTTTCATATTTTGAATACTAACCCGTTATCAGATAGATGGTTCACAAAAGGTTTCTCCTCTTCATTGAGTGATCTACTCGTTCTGTTACAGCTTGGAAACATGTTCCCCAAGACTCATATGTTAGAGGTGTGGTTCCCAATGCAGAACTGGTCAAGAGGGAGCTTTTGAGGAATAACTGGTTCATAAGGGCTTTAACATCAACAATGGATTAATTCATTGATGACTTCATAGCTCGATGGGTGTATTAGGACAAGGTTCCTAACTACCTGAACCAGATCACAAGCGTTAAAGCCAGTGCTTTCCACTCCACTACTTGCTTCTGTGCCTCCTGACTGCCAAGAAGTGAGCAGTTTTTCTCTAACTCACCCTCCTACCATGATGTTTCTACCTCACCACAGGCTACAAGCAATGATGCCAGCTGAGCATGAACTAAAATTCTTAAAACCATAAGAACCCCTGAAAACATTTCGTCATCAAGTTTATTTTGCCAGTTATTTTGTGACAGTGATAAAAAGCTGATCTACACACACTCTGTTGGTTGTTTTTTAACTCCTCTGTTGTACAGAAGCATTTTAGTTTCATAGAATCCTGCTTGTCTATTTTTGTTTTGGTTACTTGCTCTTTTAATATCATATATAAAAATATCATTACCATATCCAATGGCATCAAGATTTTCTTCAAATCATCTTCTATGAGAGTTTTATAGTTTCATGTAACATGTTTAAGGCTTTAATCTATTTAAAATTAATATTTGTGTAAGGCAGAATTCCAATTTCATTCTTTTGCACATGGATATCTTGTTTTCCCAAAACTTTTGAAGATCATCCCTTCCCAGTATATTCTTGTCAAAGATCAGTTGACTGTATATACATTGATTTACTTTTTGGCTTACTATTATGTTCCATTTATCTCAGTATTTGTCTTTACTACAGTGTAATGCTGTTTTGATCACTGCAGTTTTGTAGTATTTTTTAGATCAGGAAGTATGAAGTCACTAGATTTGTTCTTTGTTGTAATTGTCTTGGCTGTTTGATTTCCTTTGTGGTTCCTTATATATCTTAGCATTACATTTCTAATTTCTGTGGAAATATTTCTGCAATTTTTCTAGGAATTATATTTAATTTGTGGATTGTTTTGTGTGGTATGAACATTTTAATAATAATTTTTTTCAATTTTCTGTGGTTTGGATATAGTTTTTCACACAAAGTATATGTGGCCGAAGGTTGACTACAGTGTGGTGATGTTAATAGGTGATCAAGAGGTAGGGCCTAGAAGAATGTGATTAAGTCAGTTACAGGCATGCTTTCAGAGAAGATTAGGGTAAATCTCCTGGGACCCTGAGTTAGTTCTCTTGAGAGGATTGTTACAAAAAGAGCAAAACTGGCCCCTCTCTCAGCTCTGGCTTCATATCTTTCCATTCGATCCCCACCTTCTACACACATTTCCACCATTATCATAAAATCTACCATGAATTCTTCACCATAACTGAGCTGATTCTGCTGCCATATTTCTGAGCCTCCAGAGCTGTAAGTTACATAAACCTCTTTGGCTTATCATGGAGTCAAATTCAGATACTTCAGTATAACAATGGAAAACTGACAAGTGCACATTCTGCGAATGTGGAATGCTGATTCACTTATCATGTCTTTAATTTCCTTCCATAATATTTTATATTTTGTATTTCTAGTGTGCAAGGCTTTCACTTTCTGAGTTAAATTTATTCCTAAACAATTTATGGCTGTGATGTTATTTTAAAAAGAATTGTTTATAATTTTCTCTTGTGGGTTACCCTTTTGTTAGCCTATACAATTGTTTTATAAAGTCAACTTTATGTCCTATAGCTTTAATGAATCTGTTGTGGAATTATTGGACTTGTACATATAAAATAATTTGTGAGCAGAAGATAATTTTAATTCTTCCTTTTCAATTTAGATGTCATATTATTTCTTATTATTACTTAGTGGCTCTTGCCAACACTCTAGTACTCAAATATAAAAGGAAAAAGTGCACATACTTTGTTTCTCCCATAATCTTGGAGAAAATACTTAGTTTTACACCACTGATTGATAATATTGAGGTAATTTGCTTCTATTAAATCTGTTTATCATGAAAGAATATTAAATTGTTGAAAATGTTTTTTCAGTATCCATTGAAATGTTTATATGATTTTTACTCTTCATTCTGCTAGTGTGGAAATGCAGAATTTATTTCTTTTTAAGTATTGAATCATCCTTACATACAAATGATAAATCCAGGTCACTTGGCTCTACACTAAGGTCTTTATAATGTGGTGCTGAATTTGGTTTGTTCTTATTTTACTGAAGAATTCTGAGTCAACATTTACCAGGCAAATTGACCTATAGATTGATGCCTTCATTACTTCATAAAAGTTAGTTTAAGCTTTTTGCCAGATAATTAAGTCATACAACCCATTTTCCCCACGATCAGTTTCTGAAGATTTTTTCTGGTTAGTTTGATTGTGTCATGCTTACTATTTTTCTTTATCCTTGTGACTTTGTGTTAGAAACCTTGCATTCGATGCACATCCTGGCATTATGTCTCAAGAAGGTGCCACAAATTTTCCTATCCATTTTGGTGCAACTGGTTTTGCACTTTCCTTGGTTGCAGGAGTTTGTTAACTGGATCCTGGATTTTTCACAAAGGAAATTGGTCTGTGTATTATCATTAAATCAATGTCTTTATGTAGCTTCCTATTCAGTTATCATGCTGATATTTTCAAAAGATCACATATTTATTAGAATTATTTCCAACTTGCAATAGTATTCATACTGAAAGTAGCTTAAATGACAATAACAGAATCACGAATACAAACACTTGAAAAGTAGTGGCATGGAACACAATCAAAATTTAGTGATGTAGTACAAAGCTCTATATTTTTCTCTGTCATATGAGGCCGATTGCTTTAATGAACAAAAAGTCAAGGAAAAAACTACTTGTCATGGCTAATAGCATTTTCTTTTCTCTGAAACAAGGGCGGTTTCTGGAAAAATGCGATGATGTTCTGAAGTACATGCCCTCGTGTGCTCAACCTCATGGATGACACTGATTTCAACTCATAACAAAACTAATTACTGTCAGGAAAGGGACTTCTGCTTTCATGAAGTGGGAGGATTTGTATACACACTGATGATGAACCTTTTAGAGACCGAGTGCCCAAACAGCAACCCAAAACTCACAAATTTATTTATCACAAAGTGCCAATACTGCAATTAAACCCAAATGCTTGGCTGCTGGAACAATGCTGGTGTGACTTGCCTCACGTGCTGACAGAGAGGGCTCTGCATGCTCACGTGGCATGCTTGTTCTAGGTTCACCACCAATGGCATATAGCAAAAATAAAAAACTATATCTCTTTATCCTATTCATAAAAAATCAATGGCACAAACTATTTAGTACTTTATTATTTACAATAGCCAAAACCTTATAATGTCCCCAAATATCCAACAATAGCAATGAGGTAATAAATGATGATATATTCATATGATGAAGTATTTTGAAATAGTTGAATTTTATATATGAATATATTTACTAACGTAAAATTTGTTACAAAGTTTTTTAATTAAGTTTATTGGTACATTTTAGTTATACATAATGATTATATTCATTATAGGGAAACTGTACCTGCACATGATATATCTTGATCCTTCTTTTTTTCCCATTTCCTTATCTCCTGTCAAACCCTCATATATTCTTTATTTACAAAAGCTTTGTTTCCATTTTTCCTTCTTTCCTTTTCCCCTCTATCCTCCCTAGTTCCCTATGCCATTTGAACATTTTCTTTCTATTTCACAATAACTGTTATACATTTTTGTCTTTATTTACACTTTCAGTTTCTCACACAAAAGAAACAATTCACTATTTATAGCTGTGTCCTGTTTATTTCACCTAAGAGTATGGACTCAGGGTACACCCATTTACCTACAAATGTCTCAACTTTATCCTTCTTTATGATTGAGTAGCACTCCATTGTATTGAAAAAGAAAAAAGAAAAAAATTCTACATCTTCTTTATCCATTCGTCGGTTGATGGGCATTTGGACTATTTCCAAGATTCAGCTACTACAAATTGTGCTGCTATAAATATGGGTATGCATACATCAGTGTGGTATGATGTTTTTAATTCTTTTGGGAAGACACTAAAAAGGGGAGTAGCTACATCAAATGGAACCTCTAGTTTTAGGGTTTTTTTAACTTTTGTTTATTTTTTGGTATCAGGAATTGAACTCACAACTTTGCACTTGGCAGGCACTTGCTTATGTTGCTGGGCTATATATCTGGCCCTAGTTTTAGTTTTTTGAGGCATTTCCACACTGATTTCCACAGTGGTTGCACCAGTCTACACTCCCACCAACAGTGGAGTATAGACTGGTTCCTTTTCCCCATAGCCACTCCATCATTTGTTATTGATTTATTTCTTGATAATAACCATTCTTTCTGGAGTGAGACGGAGTCTCAGCATGGTTTCAATTTGCATCTCTTGAATGACCAGTGATATTGAACATTTTTTCATATACTTATTTGCCATTTCTACTTATTTATCTGAGAAGCATCTGTTCACTTCAGAAGCCCATTTTTTAATTAGGTGTTTATATTTGGGAGGCATGATTTTCTTGAATCATTTAATATTGTCTAGATACTATTGCTTTGATTGAGGAACAGGTGGTAAAAGTTTTTTCCCATTCTTCAGGTTTTCTACTCACTCTGTTGTTGATTTCTTCTGCTGTGCAAATGTTTTTTTAATATGATGAGATCCCAGGTGTTGTCAATACCTACTTTGGTAACTTTATTCAAATAAGATGGGAAACACAGAAAAATGGGACAGATTTCTAGATACATACAAATTACCAAAGCTGAATCAAGAAAATACAAAAATTCTAAATAAACCAATATAACTCAATGAAATTGAAGATGTAATTAAAAACCTACCAAGACAGAAAAGCCCAGGTCCTGATGGATTGATTAACTGCTGAATTTTATAAGAAATTTAGAAAAAAATCTAATGCCATTACTATTCAAAGTCTTTTATCAAAGCGAATGAGAAAGAAGCCAAGGACAAAAATCATATGATCATCTCAAAAGATACATAAAAAGCACTTCACAAAGTCCCACACCAATTCATGATAAAAAAAAAAACCTACAAAAAGTTGAAGTAGTTGGGCTATATCTTAATCTGATAAAAGCTATCTAGAAGAAACCAAGAGTCAACATCATACTAAATGGTCAAACACTGAAAACTTTCACTCTAAAATCAGGAACAAGACAAAGATGTCCACTATCACCACTCCTACTCAATATAGTTCTAGAAACATTAGCCGGAGCAGTTATACAAGATAATAAAATAAAAGGAATAAGGTAGGGAAGGAATAAATTAAATTATCATTATTTTCAGATAACATGATAGTCTATATAGAAGACCCCAAAAACTCCACTAAAAAGTCTGTAGATTTAATAACCAAATTCAGTAGCATAGCTAGATCCAAAGTCAACACTCAGAAATCAATAGCATTCTTACACACAAATAATAAACGCACTGAGAGAGAAATTAGGGTAAACACACCTTTCATAATAGCAGTGAAAAAATGAAATACTTAGGAATCAGTATAACAAAGGAAGCAAAAGATTTATATGTTGAAAATTGCAGCACTCTGAAAGAGGATGTGAGAAATGGAAATATATTACTTGCTCTTAGGTAGGACAAAGCAACATAGTGAAAATGGCCATACTCCCAAACTTGTTAATCAGATTTAATCCGATCTTGATTAAAATACCAGTAGTATACCTCACAGAACCAGAGAAAACCATCCTAAAATTCATTTGGAACCAAAAGAGACCTAGAATTGCAAAAACAACTCTAGGGAACAAAGGCAAGGGAGGACACATCATAATTCCTGACTTGAAATTATTCTACAAAGTTACTATAATAAAAATGGGATGGTATTGGCAAAAACAAACAAACAAACTGAGGATCAATGGAACAGATTAGAAGATGGAGAAACAACTCCAAACACACAACCACTTTATTTTCAACAAAGGAGCAAAGCATGTGCACTGAAAGATAGTATCTTCAATAAATAGTGCTGGAAAAACTGCTTTCTACATGACAAAGACTAAAACAAAGACCCATGTCTATCACTATTCACTAAACTAAAATTGAAATCAGTCAAAGATCTAAATATTAAAACAGAAACACTAAATCTGCTGAAAGAGAGACTAGGTAGAACTGTTGAAGACATAGGAGTTGGCAAAGATTTTATGAAACTCCAGTCACACAGGACAAGTTACAATGTTAAATTATCAAACAAGGACATAATTCTCTAAAATTCTATCAAGTTTTCTGGTCATAACCAGAAAAAGAAATCAATAGGAAATGTCTAGAAATATTATAATATAGAGAAGAGATTCATTTAGATGAGTTAAAATTTGTTTCTCTTTTTTTCAATATTCTCCTATTTTTACATAATTAATATGGACCTTGTGTTTTGCAAATAATAATAATTTTACTTTAATTAGGGATAAACATTATTTATTAAGTTTATATTTGGGGGTGAGTCTTATAAGTAGGACACCAGAAGCAAAGGAGAAATGACAGGTGCACAAGCTGTTTAAGAGCAAAGACTTAAATGGACAAATTGTACTTCAACCCAGTGATGGAATTTTCACTTATTTTGAAAGTGAAAATATTATTTTATCAGGCATCACGAATCTGGGAATAGTTCCAACACTTCACACTGATATGTCTTTATTAATCCACCCTTTAAGTAACGTAGGGAATTACTTAAGTACGTAGGCTACCTTGATTAAAAATCCTAGTTCACTGTGAAATAGCCATAATCAAGTTCCAATAGCACTGAAAAGGGATGCATTTGTTCATTAACATGGCAGCTCTTGCATTTGGCCTAAAACTTCAGTAAAGTCAAGAAATAAATGAGATTGTGCAATCGTAACTATATGAAAAGGGCCGGGGACATACTGAGTGGCACAGCACCTGCCTGGCAAGCAGGAGGTCCTGAGTTCAATTCCCGGTAACGGAAAAAAAAAAAAAAAAAAAGCAACTACATAAACATTGGAAAGAGATCTGTCAATTATATGGTACTAAATAAAGTAGAATTTCTTTAAAACCTACCTGCTTTTTAGTAAAGCTAGAACTGATTTTCAAGGTGTGAGAAACCTGTAGTAACTTCAGAAAACAATGTCTACCTGGATTTTTGCTGTAACTGTTTTTGCCACTTTAATTAAAAACCTTTATTTTTGTTTGTTTACTTATTAAAGCTAGCATTTATATCTCAGGGTTAATTTTTAACTTTTTAATTATACCGCTGTGAAGATTTTCCCTACCACTCTTCCTCTACGCTTTGCGGGGGAGCTCGCGCCGCCTGCTGTGGGGAAAGGCCCGTGTCTCCCCGCAGCACCGTCCAGGTATTAAAAAGGCAGATAACAAGCAACGCCCCAACTAATTGGGTTGGGTAGAACACGTAATTTTAGTATCGTAACTTAGAATGTTTATTCAAGTTAGAAATTCATGCCTGTGAATGTTTTTTAATCTCCTGCTTTGTCCTCTCTGCGTATGATGGGTGAATTCAAGAAAATTAGGCACGGTCCCTCCACTGGAGGAGCTTATAATGTGATTACAGGAATGAACGTATAAACCAGTACTATGGAGTACAATAAAAACGATGAGGATTACAAGAGGAAAATTTGCTAATTAAGCAGAAAGGAAAGGAATCTTAGTTCACATTTAAAGCATGAAAGGCTTAGTGATGTTCAGGCTGAGAAATCTCTTTTTTTTTTTTTTTTTTTTTTTTTTACAAAAAAGCCACACGTTTCTGAAAGTGCACACAGGAACAGGGACAAGTCCTGTAGCTTAAGTGTGAGGGGAAGAAAGCAAGTTGTAAGCAGATCGTTCAGAGCCCTGGATGCCAAGCTAAGGACTGAACATTATTCGTAGACTAAGGGGAGCCACTGGAGCATTAAAGTAGCAGAGTTTGGCATGAATGGGTCTGGATTTTAGTAAGATAAAGCCTGTGACAGGAAGAATGATGGATTTAAGGGGTGAGAAACCATAAACAAGGAGACCAGTCAGATATAGTAATGCACATGAAAATGGGAAATAAGCAAAAACTGTGGCTGCAGATATTAAAAAGGACACACATTCAAAAGACAATCCAGAGTTAGAAGAACACGGTAATAGTAGTGAAATGCATGTGGCTTGGTTTTGCCTGTGTCCATCTCTGTATTAAGGTCTCCAGGCACATTTACCAATAAATCTTCATAGCAACCCTATGACATGCACTCAACTTACTATGCCTGTTTTACAGATGGGGGAAGTGAAGATTAGAGAAGTTAAATAGCTGGCTAAAGATCACACAGCTAGTAATTATGGAGCTGGGACTGAACCCAGGTCTAACTCATTTGAGAGCATAACAAATCCCTAAGATAAAGAGCTTTTAACTTGCCTAGATGACCATTGGAAATAAGGAAAAAATGGAAACTAAAGATAATCATATTGTTTCTAACCTGATTGACCTGGGGAAGAAAGGTCTGAATATCTAGGAAAGAAGATACAAAGAAAGCAGGTTTTGGTGAAAGAAGGAAAGAGAGAGAAACAAAGAGAATCAAAAAGAAAAAAAAAGAGAAAGGGAGAGGAGGGAAAGAAGGAGAAAAGGAGGGAGAGAGAATTTTTGGAATACAACACTTTATTTGAATATTCAAAATACATGTTTAATTGGAAGCTGGCATTTTGGTTTTGGGCTAGCAATATAGCATATAGAGTTACTTCATGGGGTTTGTAGAGACCATGACAAAGAGGAAGAATACATTGTGAAGATCGACAGTGTGTAGTTAGAAGACAGAGCTGGTGGCAGACACTCTAGGAATTGCTTTATTCAAGGAATGTACACTGATGTTGTATCTGAAGAGGAGGAATAGAAGAAGAATTTAGAGGTATGGCTAAAGAACCGGGGGAGAATGCAGGGTTAAGGAAGCCAATGGAGAAGAGAATTTGAAAAAGAAATATTGGGGGAAACACCATTTTTTAAAGAATCATAGTTTCAGATATCAAAGTGAAATCATATTGAAAGAGACCTGAGAAATGTTTATTTGATTTGGCTTTCAGGAGACCATTGTTGACATTTTACAGATGATTTAGGCAAAGGAAAGAGTTTGGTATCAGATCACTGTGATGTGCAATATAAAGGGAAAATGAGGAAGAATACATTTCTCTGACAAAACTGATTCTTTCCTGGCAAGTATGTTCATCTCTTCCCCAAATCTCATCCTGAAAATATTTCAGTGTCACAAAATCACAGCTATATTTTACAAGAAAAATCTATATTCTCCTAGAAGACATATTTTACTCCTTTAAGTCTCAGATATAAGCTTAAAAGAGACTCTTAATCATACAGTGAATTGTGTGCTTTCTTGTCACTTCTGATGTTTTCTTTCTTATAAAAGGTGTTGCCTACTCCTAGCTGATTTCTGCACTTTTGTTAACTCTAACTCAACCTAAGTCAGTCTTACATTGTTTGTAAATTCAGGAAAATAAAGGATATGTTCAGCTTTGCCTGCTTTCCTTTTCACTCTTTGGGAACATTCCTCTGGGCAGAAACAGCATGACCACAACTGCTTTTCTCAAAACAGTATGTTCCATCGTCGTAAAGGTCAACTTGGGGGCATAAGTTTCAGGACATCAGTATTAGGTGTTCTGGATGGAAATATTGAGAAATAAAATAAAAGGAAAAAAGCTGGGGAGGGACATGAAATAAACACACATGAGAGTATTAATTAGGCTTCAGTCATACGGTTTGAAGTCTATGATAAATTTTTCAAAATGCTATGAAAAGATCTGTAGCAACTTATATGTAACCACCTAATGACTGCTGTGGCGGAAGCCAGCACCTTCAAGATTGATGGCACATGATACTTTAATCTGGGTATTTGAATGCAGAGTATAGGATGCTTCCTGTGGAAAAGCAGCTTTGCATGGAAAGAAATCTAGAAGCACCTTGAGGAAGATGCTGGAGGCAGTGAAAGGCTGTGTTTGGGACAGACAGTTCAGAGACTGTTGGCTCTTGACCTAGATATTTCCTTGTGTGGAAAACGAGAACAAAAACCACCCAAAAGGAGAGTGGCTGCTGTGCATGGTCTTAGTGCTCAAGAGCAGAAGAAGCAAACACAAGTTTTAGACAGAGCTGGATTTTTTTTTTTTTTTGGTAAGTCTGTAGACCTTGGAACAGTTGCTTTTAAACAAGAAGGCAGCTGACTTTCATGTGTGCTGTGAGTACTTCTGACAGTGTATCTTTAATTGTCAGCACCTGGTTTGGAAGACAGCTATAGATCAATAATCACCTGCCTCAAATTATTTTTCTGAAGATGGCAGATGAGTTTTACTAAATGTTTTGCTGAGGATTTGCCTCTATTAAATTCACATTAACAAATCAGAGACTCTACTTAATTTGTATTAACAAAGCAGTGGCATCCTGTTGATAATAAAAAATAAGTTGGAATCTTCTTCCCATTTATCTTTTCGAAAGCCAGTCTCTGAGATGGTACCAAATGATCCCTGCCTCTTGGAGCTTGAAACCATGTGTAATACTGTCTACTGCAGGTCTTACTGGACTTAGTGACTCATTCATAACAAATGAATAAGGCAGAAGAGACAGGTATGAGTCGGACAGTGGGGCATGAATGACAATATATGTCACTGTTTTGCTTTCTCTCAGATCACTGGTCTGAAGGAAACCAGCTGTCATGTCATGAGGACTGTCAAGCAGATGACAGAGAGAGTCATGTGGCAAGAAATTGGAGTCTTCAGCTAACAGTTAAACTACAGTAGGCTGCCTACTATGTGAGCATGTTTGGAAATAAATCTTCCAAGGCTTCAGCTGAATATGGCCCAGGCCCACAGCCGGACAGGTAATTGCATGGGAGACCCTGAGCCAGGACCAAGCAGAAAAAGTTCCCTCAGATTCCTAAAACACAAGAATTGTGAGATAATAGATTGTTTCAGACTACAAAGTTTCAGGTTGATTTGTCATGCAGCCATAGATAATTAACATTTCTTCTTTCACCAAAAACAATCCAGTCTTTACTACAGTTTTAGATAGTACTAAATAAGGATTGAGGAATATTTACTTATGAAAAATGTGAAGATTTCTTTCCTTTTAGAATTGGAAGCCCACTCCTAGCACTCGGGAGGTTGAGGCAGGAGGATCATTGCCTTGGCTACAAAGTGAGTTCAAAGTCAGTCCAAACTACATAAGGAGACTATGTCTCAAAAAGACAGAAAAAAAAAATAATAGAATTGGTGTATGTCTGGGAAATACAGTTATAATCCTGCATGTCTTTTTAATTCTAACAGGGGAGTTGTAACAGATACTTTATGTTTAAACAATATGATGTATGAGGTTCAAGAACAACACCTATTTTCATACATTCAGATATTGAGAAAACTTCTAATACAGACAGAGTATAATAAAGAAAAAGAGGAATTGTTTTTACTTCTAACTTTTGACTCATATTGTCAAAATATTAAATTTTACGCAGTAATCCCCTTAAAACTTTATGAATTTAGCTTTAGTTTCTCCCTATGAATTTGAAAACAAGAGAGGACTTCTATCAAAGTTTTCTAGCATCTACTACCATATCATTTATATATTGTATTATAGTTCTTAATAATATTATTAAATCTCTTTGCAGAACTAGTGATATGTTACATTAGGAAGCAAGGTTGGACATACTTGAAGATGAGAAGAAATCTAAGTACAGTTTCAACCTTAAATACAGTAGCTCTGTGGTAGATTTAATTATTTGACTAGAGAACTCATTTTGGAGCCTTCTCTGGGCAAAACGCATATTTCCCATTAGTGGTTTCAAGATGATAATAAAGGAGCAGTAATTCCTCTTTGAGACAAGGGCAAGAGATCATCCTGTAAATTCATGGCCAATGTCCTCTAGACCTTGATCTCCATCAGGGAGACCTGGCCACATGTACAGCAGCTAAGGCCGAGGAGGCAGAAGACAAAGTTAGAGGGAAATGCTGGAATTTTCTTTTTGAGGAGACAGTATTATCACCATAAAACCTACCCTTTCTCTGCCCTGTGTTTTCTGCTGTTTGAAAACTCAATGATTTATCTGATGAACAATTTTCAAAGGTTCATTTATCTGATGAACCACTTTTCCTTTGGCGAGTGTTTAGTCCCAGTGTCAACTTTCTTTCCTGCCCCAGCAGCAGGCTGTCCACCATAGTGCCTTACTGGGTAAGTACTCTGACCAGCTTGGTGATCCATTATAAAGCCCACTTAGCCATTACATCTTAGGTTTTATCAGTTAAAAAACAAGAAGCAATATTTTTATTTCCCACGTACCTTACTCGTGGTCTTATTTCTCAATTTGCTTAAAACCTAAAAATGGAAGGTGTTATGTCTCCTTAGGGAAGCCACACTCCTATCAAAATTCAAATAACCAAAAAGGTTTACTTTGAACTGAAAAAAAGGTAATGCTGCTAGATTTCCACTTAATTGTATGCTTTTATCATGATCATTTAATAAAGTATCCAAATGTTAATAGAACACTCCTTCAAATATATATTTTTATTAATCATGTAACAACAAATATCATGGAAAAGATATAATTAAAAACAGTATCTAGTTTTTGACCCAGATTGAGATCTGGAGACAGGCAGATATGGCTACAAACCCCATCAGACAAATTATTTAACTTCATGAAAGACTCTTTCTTCATATGTTTCTTTATCTTTATTTATGTAAGAAGTAGCAGCTACTTTGGAGGTTTAATGTGTGGGTAAATGGAATAATATATGCAAAATCAGGCACAAATCTAGTGTCAGTGGGCACCCAATTTATGGGAGTTGTTATTCTTAGATCATAAAATTTATTTTGTTTTATTGTATAATAATTTATTAGGTGAAAAAAATCACACCATTTTTTACCCAGAGGATTTCTACACTATAAATTTCCTGAAGCTATAATTTTCATAAGGTTTTTTTTTTCTCTCATGAAAAACTTTTTGTATTTAGCTTACAATTAGTGAGTATCTCACTTTAGGCAAGTGTCAAGTCATCTTCTCTCCTGCTACTTTAAATTCATAATATGCCATATGAAGCTAATTCAAACATTTTGTCAGCTTTCACCATGACTTAGTTTGTATGGATTTTAGATCAGAGAAAAATGAGGTCAAGGAATAAATGTCCCTGTGGATAGTGCTATAAAAAATCTTTTAATATTTTAAGTATTAGACTTGCTTGTAGAATGTCCATCATACAATTTAATAAATTCTGGTTTTGTTGTCTGAGAAAAAGTTTCCCATATCAATCCTTAGGGGACTTTTTTGGATATTCTTTTCTGGTTAAATTATTCCATGAACTGGACTGTCCACCCATGAGGGATCTAATTGTGAAAATGAAACTTCAGTAACATCTAATGCCTAAAATTCACCTATCTCCTTCCCACCACTTAAGTCTACTAATGCCAAGTTGGGAGAAAATTCCTTACTCTGTATCTTGCGCCCACTGGGATTCTTGTTGGTTCAAATTTCCAAATTGACCCAGAGACACTCTAAGAAATTTTGCTTAGATTCTCGTGTGTATATTGTCTGATGCTATGGACAATTTCTAACTTCCGGTCTTCTCTCCTTGCCTCAGATCTCTGTCTCCCTTTGCTCTGGGACCTGAATATTCAGACAACACAGACCCCAGGATAAGTCCCTTTTATGCAGATCCCCAGGACCACGCCTTAGTATGGCCAATGTTCTTTCAATATAATAACATTTAAATCAAAATAAATAATACTCAGAGACTTCTTTTCATGAAGTAGCTTATTTGTGCTCTTGTTTTTAACTTTAAAGATCATTGTTACATGTAATATAACAAACTCATAAGTTCAGGAAATGAATACTCTCCCTTTTAAAAAGGCAAAGCAAATGATGGATTTCCAGATGAAATATTAAACAATTCATAAAAGTAATAATGCCTGAGTGTTATACTTTTAATTCATTTCTTAAGCTATTTTATTCACTACAATGTAGAACAGATTTATATTTCCTTAGCAAAATAAAATCCTTTAGTGCAGAGAGAACTACTTGTTGCCAGACATTAAGTTACTCATCAAAAAAATTTAGTAACAACAAATACTGGTAAGAATGTGGGGGAAAAGGAACTTTTCTCCTTTGTGGGTGGTAACATAAATTTGTACAACTACTCTGGAAATCAGTGTAGAGATTCTTCAAAAAAATAAACATACAAATTCAATTAATTGACTCAATTATCCTCCTATCAATATTATTCCAAAAGAGTTAAAATCATAATATTATAGGGATCCATGCCTACCCATGTTTATAGTAGGGCAATTTATGGTGGTTAGATCTTGGAAACAGTGTATATGTTCATCAACAGATGAATAGATAAGGAAAATGTTGTATTTATATACAACAGAGTATACACTGACATAAAGAAAGATAAACTTGAGGCACTCACAGGTAAATGGATACAATTTGAGAACATTAGCTTCAGACACACAAGCTTAAATATGGCACGTTTTGCTTAGATAAGAAACACTATATATATATATATATATATATATATATATATAACAAAATAGAAGAAATTTGAAATGGAAGTAAGGAGAAGTTCAAATATTTCCCCAAATTACCTACCTATTGCATTGTTTCAAAGTATTTCAATATATATGCCAATTTACTTCATTTATATTACTAGCTTCCTTAGATCATCAAAAATAAAAGTTTGTGGTATTATCTATTTGATTCTTCCTAGTAAGAATATTTTTGGCTATGTCCTGTACTCTGAGTGACTACTTTGGAGATCAAAATACACAGTATGTTAACTATTGTTATTCTCTTTTATTTTGTTATGAATATTTTCATAAAATAAAAAATAAAGTTATTCATTTATAAGAACTGTCTCTGCAAGAATAAGAATATGTCTAATGTTTAGGAGCATTTTTTTAAACAAGTAAGAATGTTGGTACTTCAGTTTAAATTTCATTTAATAGCTTGAATCCCATGTTATATGCAGCTTCATTCACATTAACCAAGTAATGAAAACAACCTAAATGTCCATCAACTTATGAATGAAAAAGTCATATATACCTACAATAGAATATTACTTAAAAGAAATATGATACATACACAAATGGAGTACTACTTAGCCATGAAAATGATAAAACCTTGTAATTTACAGCTCTATAGTTAGAACTGGAGATCATTATGTTCATTAATAAACCAGGCAGAAAGAGGAGCAGCACATTTTACTCTTATGTAGAATTTTAAAAAGTTGATCCAGAAATTGATAGTAGAATGGTATTTATTAGAGATTTGGAAGAGCAGGGATAAGGAAGGAATTGAGAAATCTGATCAAGGGGTACTAAGTTACAGTTAGATGGAGGAATACCATGCTTTGGCATGTTCTTATCATGGTAGGATAACTGGAGGTAGTGATTGTGGACTATGTATCTCAAAAAGTTGGAAGAAAGGATTTTGAATGTTTTCATGATGAAGTGATGACGAATATTGGAAGGTATAGACATGTCTAATCCAGTGAAGCATACAGGTAGTGTCCTAAGAGCAGAGGTGTAGCAATAAACCAAATAAACATGGCTACTGCCCTCACAGAGTTTTGTGGACTTCTATTCTGTGTCCAATTGTATCGAAAATATTATTGCAAGTTTAATAATTATCTTTAAGTTAAACTGCATAAGGAGCTGTATAATCTGATTTTCTTCTGCAAAAGAACAGGTGAGTTCCTCCATGTCCCAGTCTCATTTGTGTCTTGAAGTATTCACAGTGTGCAGTTCCAGGCAGGAGGCATAAACTCACAGAAGCGAGGCAGTGTCTGGAACATTTTTTAGTGAAGGGAGCAGGCATTGATGATACCATTCCTTTAACACATCACTAGCTGGAGCAAAGAAGCGATACCTGTGGTTGTGACAAACATCCTGTAACAGTAGGAAAGAGGACAAACTTCCAGGACAGCTGGCCCTGTCTCCTCTTGAGTATTAAGTCATTATTGATGATTCTCCAATGCTGACTTCTAGCAGTGTTACAAAACCGCACATTCACAGTGGGTGCTGTTCCTGCCTGAATGGCAACCCCATTTCACAGGACGGGATTTTTGTTCTCTTCCATGACAAACAAAGTGACTCAGAGAAGCTAACGTGCCCAAGGCCATGAATGTGTTTTGTGGCATAATAGCAAAGTTTAATAATAAATGCAAAGTTTGACTTTTATACAAACTTGTGTTCCAATGTTCTAGATAATAATTTTGGCACCATAAATGGTACATATACATTTCTACTAATTATAACATTTTGTAGGGAATGGAACTCAAAGTCACTTACTACTCAATCTTTGAATTTTTCAATTGTGGTGTTATTATGTTTTATTTCTAATAACTTTGAAAAGTAATGTGGCTAAGGAGAGAATGTCAGAAATGAGTTTGTTAAAGCAAGCAGAGTGACCCGCTAATGGAAAATCATTATGCTCACTCTGGAACGTTCCCATCTCTTAAACCAATGTCTTAAAACAAAAGGGGGACGTAACTTCCATAGATAAGGCCCTATTGTACAAAATGTTGTGCACTAATTTATCTGCAGCAAAAATGTTGATTTTTCCCTCTTGAAATGCTTTCCCATTTCAATCCTCTGAAAAACAATTAACCTGTCAAGTTTAAGGATTTTACATTCATAATTTGGACTGTATCCTGCCATTGATATTTATTTTAATCTCCTATTGATTTCTGTGGGAATTCTTCGTGTAGGATGAAGGCAGGATATAGCCCTAAAGGAATTTCTGCAAAGACGTTTCCCACTTTCATCTCTTTGTGTTTGATTTTTATTAAGTTTAGGTCATGACGCTGTGCATCTAAAAATAGCCCTGCAGGCTAGAACTATGATAAAGTCCTCTATTTTTGCATTCAGGTCAAAAGGTCAATGAGAATACTAAAGTCTCACAGAGAAGTACCACACTACACTAGAAATAATTTTTAACCCTATGCTTTTAGTCCCTTTTCACAAATGAAGAAAAAAGAAAAACATTTGTATTACTAAAAATGTCATTTTTACTTTATATATTCCCAAATACCTATCTACCCTAAAATGAGATTAATTTTAAAGATGACCATTTGAATTACTACTAAAACACAAGGTGTAATATTATATGGTCATTTAAAGTTAAAGTAATGCTTCGCTCAAATAAAATTAAAAAAAAATAAAAATAAAGTTAAAGTAATGGCAGCTGTGGAACTGTGGAGTTTGGACATTCTTTAGAATGATATTAAGTTTCTCAAAAGATAAGGTATAAAAAGATAAATGCAACAATTTTTCTTCTGGGGAAGAAATGTTCCTCTTCATCATTAGAAACTATGGATCAACCTCATCACTATGTTTAAATACCTGTATTACTAGAAGAACATAGTTTGGCAGAGTGGAACTCAGATTCTTAATTCCTTTTCAGTAAAGGATTCAATGTGAGGTGGTGACCTTGTCTCAAAAGCTATCAGCTAACGTTTGAGACAAAGTCACCCTCTTTCAAGAATGATTTCAGCTGGTGACTGAATAAGGCTGAGATCCAAGGACTTCATTTCTGCCCAATTGAGAATTCTTTAACAGGTATTTCTTGTCCTGGAGCTCTCCACTGAACTGTAAGAGATTTTGCTAGATTTACATTATGGCCTGACTGTTCCTACTGCAATACCTGGTTTCCTTCCTTTTCCTTTCACAGAATATCTCATTTTCAGTCCTATCTCCAAGTAAAGGTCCAGAGAACTTGACTGACAGTAAATTTGATCCAAAATGCCACACAGGAAAGGTGAAGTTTCAGGATTTGACCACTGCCCCTTCGTCTCAGAATAAGAACACTGTTCCTTGTGGTGTGTGCATGATGAGTAGTCCTTAGTACAAGGAGGCAGATCAGTTGCTGAACGTTCAATAGTAATAATGTGGGAGACTATGGAAGGAGCCACCCTGACTGGTGAGTCTAAAAAGTACTGAAAATGGTCTAGAGAAAAATAGGCGAAGCTACTTAATGTCCTTGATAATGAAAAGCAAGTGATATTTAATAGTAATTGAAACTCACAGTCCACTTCGAAAGCCTGTTTTCCTCTCTTTGGAAAGCAGAAAATGTTCTAGGTAAAACTAGAGATTTAGAACTGTGTGAATAGATCTTTGAAGACTACTGAGACTCAGATAAAACAGGTCTGTTAACCAGCTGAGTTCCCTAGTTTGGAGACTATGCAAGAGGAGGAAATGTGAATACTTGGTTCTTAATATTTTGATTCTCTCTGACTTTTTTTTAAGTAAACTTTTTTGAAAGATCCATTTTAGATTCACAGTAAAAGTCAGCCCACCTGTGACATACATAACCTCCTCCACTATCATGACCCCTGTACTATGGCAGGAGCACTGGGCGTCTGTGTAATAAATGAAGTCCTCAACAAAATTTAATTTACAGTGAGACTAATGGGTCTGTGGTCCCACCCAACAGTCTTTTTCAAAGGTAACTTAAAAACTGGAGTGCTCTGTAATTTGCTCCCTCCAGGACCAAGTGTTGGAATCTTGGGCTTTGGTATGACAGCACTGGAAAGTAGGTCCCTAATATGAAGAATCTATCAGGCTGGGTGCAGTAGAAGTAGGAGTGAATCATCATTATTTGTAATGACCCACTAGGGGATTTTATGTTTCCTGTCCCTGTACTTCTGGTACAGGTGCTATTCCCCAAAGGAGAGCAATGGCTCCAACAGCCAGCATCGTATAATCTACCAATTACTGCTGTAAGTACTCTACACGTGTTCACCCATTTCATCTCCTCAGATCATTGTGAGGTCATCACTATCACTAACTTTTGGTTAATGTGGGAACCAAAACATGGAAAGAAAACTTATTTTTGTTCACATATTTAATAAATGAAAAACTCAGCCACTATGGGTATGAAAATTTGCAACATAATGAGTCAGTTGATATTCAGTTGATGTTAAACAACTGCTTTGTTGTGGTCATGAGATATTTCAGTCAGGCACTCACTGTATGCCAGAGCCAACCTACAAGTCAGCAGCTAATTATGGAAGAAGGTATGATTTCCCTTTATAATCTTCACATCCTCATAAAGTTTCTCAGCACAGAATCAATTCAGCATCCACGGATATACTCAGCCCCGAGGGCCCATGGTAGAGCTGTTTCCATTGCAGTCTATACCAGCTGTTCACTGTTCATTTCCTTTGGGTTAAAACTAGAAATATTTAGGGCGGTGCATCAGTGCAGCTCACAGATACATGATTTCTATTTATTTCAGAATCAACAAGGCATTTATTTGTTTATCTGCTTACTTACATTCTTCTACATTTTGGAGGGGAAATACTTTAGAGATATTAGTAAACCTCATGAGAGTGGCAAGTCCCTATACTTTGGGGACACTTGTTTCCTAGGCTGTGTTACTCATTTGCTTTATTAAAGCAATGAACACTTACTATGTAACATGATGTGACCAGTGTGGCAGCCAGAATGATTTCCTGAACATTTGTTGGGGAGTCACTTGTCCCTGAAGAATGAATGGGCTGTGACACAATTGAAGAGTTAACACAAGCCTGTGGCAAGACAGTGCAAATATGCTTCTATCTATCATATGAACCTCGGCTATTTTCAACTTTGAGAGAAGAGAAAACACATTTGTCAACTTAATGAATGTTTATCAAGGTCTGTATCAATTTGCACCAATGAAGAGACTACACGCTGTACAAAATTATAATATTGATTTCCTGCTCAATTAAACTTCTGGTAATCTATTTTCATTCTCCATGATCAGCTTATCTTTTTTCAATAGCTAAAAAGGATAACTAGCTGTGAAATTGTTGGGAATCTCCACGCCCATGTCTTTTAACCCTTTAAGGTTGTTGCAAAATGTTTTTATTTTGCCAGGTGTCTGGTCTTAGTTTTCAATGCTTTCACTTAGCCATTCCTAACAATGATAATAACACCAAAATATATGCAGACTTCACTACAAGGCAAGTGCTGTTTTCAGCACTTTACGAATATACAAATTAACTTATCCAATCTTACAGTAACCCTAAGACATATATAGTATCACCAGATAATGTTACATGCTCAGGGAGTCAGTGTGTGTGTCTCTCTCTCTGTTGATGGAAACATGCACGCTCAAGTCTTATTATTTGTGGTAGTTATATTCCGTAAAGTTGACCCAGCCCTGGATCAGTAAGCACCAAACTATTGATCCTATGGGAGATAAGTTTGTATACTCTTATCATGTGGATTATAATCTAAATCTAAGCAAAACAATCATTGTAGATTCTATTTTTACTGTTTACAAGAGCAAAACAAGGTTTCAAAGTGTTTTGAAAGTTGTCCAAATCTATCTTCCAACATTTTGCAACATTGGGATTCAATCCCACCCTACCTGTTTAGGGCTGGAGCTTTTGTACTACACTACACTGCCCCCTCCCATCCCCATCTTCTGACAACTCTTTGACAGCTGTGACATTATGATACATATATTTTTGCTTTTATGTAAAAAATATATACCTATATTGTTGATTTCTGGCTCATAACCCCCTTCCAAGACCGATCATATAAACTGGAAAGTCTTTTTGCAAACATTAATCATAGAGATTCTCATCTTCTCTACCTTCCTATGTTGAAACTGTCTCCAAAGAAATTATCTGATCTACCTGTCTTCTTGATAACTCCAAGAATAGGGGGTTCCTAGAAGGTGGCATACTGGAAGGGCATATAATCGCCACACCCTTCCCTTTACCTCACCCTATGCAACTCTGTGTCATTTGCAATATCCTTTATAGAAAACTAGTAAATTTAAGTATTTTCCTGAGTTCTGTGAGCTGCTTAAGCAGGTTAATCAAATCTAAAAGGAAGCTATGGAAATCTTGATATATGGCTTATAGTCAGAAGCACAAGTAAAGTAACCTACAGTTTGTGGTGGGCACCAGAAGGAGGGAGGAAGTCTTAAAGACTGAGGAGCCCTCAACCTATGGGATCTTTTGCTGTCCCCAGGCAGATACTTCCAGAACTGACAATATTAAACTGATGTTCACAGCAGAATTAATTGCTTGGTTGGCGTGTGGGAACAGACCCCCCACATGTATATGCATACACATCTGATGTCAGAAGTGATCTGTGTTTTAAATGGATAGTAGGAAAACTGACTTTGAGTTTAGGGTTTGTTCTCTTAGACACACAGTACTGAAATTAGAAGGAAAGGGGAGTCTCTATGTTGGACGTTGGCTGGGAACGTGCAGTAGGTGAATCACACATTTGCTGCTCCACAAATTCATGAATGCCTGTGAAAAATGCTAGCAGTATGGGTTTTCAAGTTACAAGTAAATTCTAGCAAGTAGGACAATTTGTTGATCTTAATATCCATAGCCATATTTTAATTTTACATTCAGTAAATTTAGAAATAGCCATGTGCTGTGTTGTGGCCTTTCAAGATCCTGTGATTACTTGACTACTGCTGGCCCCACCCTTGGCAGACTTGTAGTCATGAGGATCTGTCCCTAGGATTAGTTAAGATCAAATAAAACTGAAGAAAATAACATATACTCTAGGTCTTCTGAGAAAACATTGATTGGAGAAACTCACAAGGACAAAAACAATTGCAACTGGTTTATCCTCTGTGGTCCTTTGAATTCTTCAACAGCAGAGGTGGATTTTGTGGGACTCAACACTGGACTCTCAGGAGTTACCCCAGACTTTAGGCTTTAGAACTTTCAAACTGCTTGACTAGAGAAATATCAGTCCTTTCTCTGACATGGTCAAAGGC
>RJWM01011130.1:0-60860 GCA_004363535.1 Dasyprocta punctata | reverse complement strand
TCTTCTCTCTCTCTCTCTCCCTCCCTCCCACCCTCTCTCTCTCTCTCCCTCTCTCTCTCTCCCTTTCTTGGTGATACTACGGATTGAACCCAGAGGCTTTGCACTGATCTGTATCCCCAACCCTTTTTTATTTTTTGTTTTGAGGCAGGGTCTTGCTAAGTTGCAAAGTTGCCCAAGCTGGGCTTCAACTTGTGATCCTCCTGCCTTAGCCTCCTATAATGTTGAGATTACAAGCGTTTGCCACCATGCCTTGCTAGCCTTTCCTCTGTTCAATTTATCTTAGTTATTTTGTTACAGTAATGGAAAGCTGACTAACACACATGGTCTTCAAGTATACATTGGCTTCTTTAGGAGCAGGATAGTTACTTGTTTAGCATGAGTGGCACTGGGTTGGTATCGTTAAACAGGAAACCTTGTGGACCTCTCTTTCCTCCTGAAAGGCACTAATGTCAGCTTCTCAGAAACCCAGATATGATATGAAACCCAAGACAATTGCTCACACCAGTCACAAGATAGGATGTTCATACATTTCATGGACCTTTGATAACATCTGATTCATGGAAAGTCACCATACTAGGCTTGAAGCAATGAGGTTTCTCTGCCCTATTGTATTAGTCAGCTTTCATTGCTATGACAAAACACTAGAGAAAATCAACTTACAAGGGAAAAAGGTTTATTTTGGTTTATCATTTCAAAGGTTTCAGTGCTTGATCATTTGGCTCCATTGCTTTGGAGCTGTGGTGGCACAGTACCTCATGGCACAGAGCACATGGCATAAAAGATCTGTTCACCTTATGGCATCAAGGAGGCAAAACAAGAGAAAGAGGAGGAGGCCAGGGTCCCAACATCCCCTGTGCGCTCACCTCACAAAGCTTCCCTCACTAGGACCCAGCTCTCAAAATTTCTACCTCCTCACATACTGTATGGGTCTTAGAGGTGGGGGAGGCATTAAGACTCAAACCAGAATACCTGCTAACAGAAGGTCCATTCTTGCAAGAACTTTTGACTGAATTATTCTCTGTGTGTGTTTCTACTAGTTGATTGTTGAGTAATCTCTTTTTCATTACTTAAGGTGGAGGAAAGGCTTTATCACCCTTGGGTCTTTTTGGATGGATCTGGATGAATAGGAGGTGGCCTGGTTTTAGAAATGGATACTGATGGTGACTAAATCCAATTTGTAGATCTCCAGAGAATTTTGTTTTCACAAGGATATAATGCACATATGAAGTTTTCATGTTGCAGCCTGGAGGCTGCTCAAAATACATGTCTGTAGGGTCTACAAGCTGCCAGTGTTTCACTCCCTGTATCCCAGCTCTCACATGCAAACTGATAGCATTTCATAAGAGCATTGCCACAGGCTGCTCGTGTATAGAAATTTTGCACATATTCTATATCTTAGTATATTTTATGCTACTATCACAGAATACCACAGACTGATTGGGTAAATTTATAAAAATAGATTTATTTCTTACATTCTGAAGACCAGGAAAATTATCTGGCTGATATCTGATGAGAGCCTTCTTGTTGAATCAGAACATAGTAAAGGCATCAGAGAGCAAGAGACAATGCGAGAGAGAACAAAAGAGGGTTGAACTCCCCTCTTTTACAACTAATGTATTTCTGTGATAATGAACTCACTATCTTGATAATAGACAATCCATTCATGAGGGTAGTGCCTCCATAGCCTAATTACCTTCTAAATAGTATCCTAATAATGATTAAATTTCAAAATCAGTGTTAGGGAAGACGGTCAAAGGTCATTGGGAACCATGCATGGGGGATGTAGACACTTGCGGGAGCTCATAGTCCAGCTTGATCTCCAAGACTATCAAACAGCTTCACCTGAAGGGAAAGAGGGTATGGGACTTGCACCTAATGTTATGGGGATGGTGATGCATCTCGCTTACCTGGTAAGACGAGGAAACAATTTTAGGCAGAAGTAAGGCTTAACCTGAATCGCTGAGGATGAGTAGGTATGAAGGAGGTTGAAGAAACCCTGCGGGTGGGTGGTATATATGTCACTGCAGCATAGTGGTGCTCAGAGAGCAGCAGACCCCTTTTTCTTCCATCTTTCCCCTCTGCTATGTTTTGAGTAGGGGTAATGCTCCTCAAAGTCCATGTGCTAGCAGGTTTGTTCTGGACCAGGAATGTAGCTCGGTGGCAGAGCACTTGCCTACCATGTGAAAGGCTCTGGGTTCAGACATTCTTCACTCGCGAAAGCTTTGGTCCCCAGGGGATTATTATTGGGGGAGGTAGTATGGATCCTTAGGAGGCAGGGTCTAACGAGCAATTCTTAGGTCCTTGGGGCTGTATTCCCAAAGAAGGTTGTGGGACGGCTGTTCTCTCTTACTCTGCTTCCTGGTTCATGCTAGACGCTGTCTGCATTGTGATAGGTTTCCACCAGGATGTGCTGCCCTTGATGGAGACTCAGAGCAATGGGTTCACCCAGTCTTGAACTGCAAGCTCCAGTACTGTGAACCAAAATAAACTGTTGCTCTGTGTAAGTTAATGGCTTTAGGTACACTGTAGTGATGCAAACCCAAAACATCCCCATCCCCACCCCAGAAACCTGCCAATACCTGAAAACATTTTTGGTTGCCACAACTTGGGGAAGGGAGAGAAGTGCCTTTGACATCCTGTGGGTAGAGATGAGGAATGCTGGCACGCATTCTAGAATGTACATAGCACTTCCCTTCAGTCACTATTTGGGCCAGTGTTAATAGTTTCAAGGTTGAGAGACAGCACCAGGAGAGAGGAAACACTTCTTTAAAGGGATTAAAGTATCAGGGAACATTAGTAGGTCAGAAAACTGATGCAGAGGTACCTAGTGGCAAGAGATGCAGTTTAAAAAGGGATTGGAATACTAAGATAATGCCTGAGGAGAGCATTGAGAAGCTGCAAGATATTTTTTGTGGGAGGGGGGATCGAACTCATGACCTTGTACTTGCCAGGCAGGCACTTGTGCCACTGAGCTAAATCTCTGGTCCCCCCAAGAAGGTTCTTTTTAAAATATTAAAACAATAAGTAATGTTAACTACACAATCCCAAAGGGGCTAGAGGACTGCTTAAATTGCCTTATTATTGGGATTGTGCGTTATTTCTTGTTTATTTACTAACACATCTTTCCTAGATGTCAATATATATATCACAAATGCTATTTTAGTAATACAATGTCATTAATTTAATTTAATTTATTTATTTTTTTGTGGCACCAGGTATCAAACTCACAACCTTGCACCTGCCAGACAGGCACTTAAGCCACCGAGCCAAACTCCCAGCCCTAGTTTCTTGAGGCAGGGTCGCACTATGTAGCTCAGGCTGGCCTTGCGCTCGCATTGTAGCCCAAGCCAGCCGCAAACTCACAACGCTCCTCCTACCTCAACCTCCTGAGTGCTGGGATTAAAGGCATGCGCCACCACGCCCAGCTCATGTCATTAATTTTAATTTGTTCAAGAAGATTTTGTTATAAAAATGAAACCATAAAAGAACTACGATCATATGCATGCAATTATTTTATCAGCTCCTGGGGAGGAAGAAAGTGTTTTTAAGCATAATACTAAGAAAGGAGAATACTTTTGAGTTTCACTGCCTAAAAATTTAAAAACAGCATTTTAAAAATTACAAGGAAACAAGGAAAATCCTGTTAAACATAAAATAATAGAAGAAATCATAAAGGAAATAATTTATTTTAATGTTATTCAACTATCTGTGAATTGAATGTGCTAAAAAGAACTGTAAAGGTGAAGGGCATCATGAAAAAAAACTTTGATTTCAAAAATAGTCTTGAAAAAAAGGTGGAGTAAGCCAGGCGTGGTAGCACACGCCTTTAATCCCAGCACTCTGGAGGCTGAGGTAGGAGGATCATTGTGAGTTCCATACCAGCCTGGGCTACCGAGTGAGTTCAAGGCCAGTCTGAACTGCATAGTGAGACCCTGTCTCAAAAATAGAGCTGGGGATTTAGCTCAGTGGCGTAAGTGCCTTCCTGGCAAGCGTGAGGTTGCGAGTTTGATCCCCAATACCAACAAAACAGCAAAAAAAAAAAAAAAAAAAAAAAAAAAAAAAAAAAAAAAGGTGGAGTAGAGACTGGAAGCAAAATACAACCTTTCTCCAGGATTTGGAATTGAGATACCTGCAAAACAACCACTTTATGAAGAGAAAAATGAAGTAGATCTTTGAGAATCAGGAGAGAGCTGACAGAAAAACTAGAAACTACGGAGAAGCTGAAGTAGTGGAGCACAATACAGCGGCCTGGAAAGCTGGCCTTGACTCCTAGGGAGGGGGGCCTCTCCATGTCTATACAAAGTAAGACTTGGGAGAGTCAGCAGCTCCAGGGAGAAACAGTAGACTGGGCTGGCAGCACTAACCCCAAGAAAACTCATAGATATTGTAAACTGCACAAACAGGGTGGGGTATTACTCTGAAAATGATTCTTTCTCTATGGCAGGCTAGGATTGGAGAAGAAATCAAGTGCAACAGTCGGCATATTTGAGAGGTCTTAATCAGGAACCATTTTAGGAAGGGATTAATTGTTTAAGATTGAGCTACAGAGCAACTACAGAACCACTATATTTCAAGGTTTGCCATGTCATCCTACCGCAGTGACTGGATAGGAGACAGCTCTTAGAAACAGTCATGAAGAGGTGGGCTAGATATAGACTCAGCCTGAGAAATTTCAGCTAAGGCTGGGAAGGTCCTGCCCTTCACAGTGATAAGCCAAGCTGTTCCTGTGTCGCTTTAGGGGGCTGAGTCTGAAAGTGCTAGCATTACGTCTCAAGGTCTGCTTGAAACCCTACCCTACTGCTTACATTCAGCATAGTACCCAGGGGTCTGTTTGATTTCTTACCTACTGTCATGTGCAAGAATATCCCTCAGCTTGAACGGTTGTCATAGCCTGGGGTGTATGGACAGAGAGCCTCTGAATGGCACATTTCTGTGCTATTGTTGTTGAATTCGTTTCTGTTGTTAATGGTGGTAAGGTTGCTGCATTTAGTAGACATTTACTATATCTCAATATTTGGTTTGTCTTTGTGTCTATATTATAATTATAGATACCTTTTTTATGGTTAAGAGTGGTATAGTGGTAGCTTTTATTGACTTATGGTGTATAATTATTCAGTTTGCATTTGACTCTATTATTGTTGTTATTCATATTGCTATTGTCAAGGTGGCATGGTTGTTGCTTACTGTATGCCAGTATTTAGTCTGTCCTGAGTCATCAACAATGTTTTGGTTTGTTTCTGTAGAACTGCATGTTGGGCTAATTAATCTGCACCCTCCCCTTCCAAATTAACAGAGATATTTGGATCTTGGGACAGAGGCAATGGCCTATAGTAAGCCATGCCCAGAGAACATCACTGAAAGCAGCTACTAATTAAAGAGATCTTCATCCTAGCACCAAAAGTCTATCCACTGCAGTCAAATTGCAATTCTGAACACAAAGGGAAAAAAAAATGAAAAGACAAGGCAACAAAATGTCTCCTAAAACTACCAAAGTCCACCCATGGGGCACTGAGAGGGAGGAATAAAAACTCAAAAAGCACCAGGCTTGGTGGCGCGTGCCTATAATTCTAGCACTTGAGAGGCAGAGGCAGGAAGATCACTGCGAGTTTGAGGCCAGCCTGGGCTACACCAGCAGGTTCAAGGCCAGTCTGAACTACATAGTGAGACCCTGCCCCACCCTGCAAAAAAGGCAAACAAACCAATGAACAAAAAGTAAAACAAAAACAAACAAAAACCCAAAGAATTAATTATATAAAAATGATAAAAGAGAAAAAAACCCAGATCAATAACGTGTTTAGGAAGCTAATAAAGACAAATTAAGATTAATTGGAATCAATAAAAAAACAGAAAGCACAACTGACATAAAAAACCCATTTACAGAAATAATAGAAGAAAACTTCTCAAATATTGGGAAAGAATTTAGCATACTGATAACCAAGGCATATAAAACACAAAATAGCCACAATCAAAAAGAACTTCTCGCGGGCGTGGAGGCACATGTCTTTAATCCCAGCACTCAGGAGGCTGAGGTAGGCGGAGCGTACTGAATTCGAGGTCGGTTTGGGCTACAACATGAGCAAGGCTGGCCTGAACTACATAGTGAGACCCTGCCTTAAAAAAAATAGGGCCAGGAATTTGGCTCAGTGGCTTAAGCACCTGCATGGCAGCCACAAGGTTGTGAGTTCAATCCCCAGAAAACTTCTCCATGACACATCATAGTCAAAATTCCAGAAGTCTAACAGAAAGACAGAATTTTAAAAGCTGTTAAAGGAAAAGCAGTAATGCCGGACATGGTGGCAGATGCCTGTAATCCCAGAACTCGGGAGGCTGAGGCAGGAGGATTGTTGAGAGTTTGAGACCAGCCTGTGCTAGAAAGTGAGTTCAAGGCCAGCCTGAACTGCATAATGAGACACTGCCTCGAAAAGAAAAAAAAAAAAAAAAGCAACAAATCAATTGCAAAAATAAACCCATTACAATTACGGTGGACAGATCTGAAAGGCCAGAAGAGGTTGGAATGAAGTATTTTAAGCACTAAAAGAAAACAACTTTCGACCCAGACTGATATATTATGAAAAATTATTTTTCAAAATTCGTGGAGAAATAAGGTCTTTCCATGACAAAGAACATGACCACCAAATCAGCACTCAAAAAGAAAAAAAAAAAAAAAAACTTCTCAAGGATATTTTAGAAAGAGATAATGAAGCCAACATTAAAAAGTTTCATGGAATGAATACACTAGGCAAGGCTGAGAAGTTAAACAGAAGGGGAAGAAAGGAATCAGCCACAGGAAATAATGCAATGATAGGAGCGTTGATACCTTTCAGTAATAACTCTCAGTGTATATGGTCCCAATTCCCCAATCAAAAGATACAAATTGGCAGAATGGATCAAGGAACAAAACCCAACAGTTTGCTATATACAATTGAAATTAGTTTTGCAATTCAATAGGAAAAATCTCAGTAAGAACAAAATACGAAAAATCTGCAAAGGACATAGATTCTTGGTGTGCACACAAGTAGGTAATAATCATAACAAACAGTTTAACCCTGTTAGTAATAAAATAAATGCAGAACTCTAAGAAACAATTTTTTTTTTATTAAGCAGGTAACAGTTAAGGAAAAACTAACCTCATTATGGTCACTTCTGGGGAAGTTGAAGTAAAAACTACCTTTTCTCTTTCTTTCTTTCTTTCTTTCTCTCTCTCTCTCTCTCTCTCTCTCTCTCTCTCTCTCTCTCTTCCTTTCTTTTCTTTTTTCTTTTTCCAGTACTGGGGACTGAACCTAGGACCATCACACTAAACTATAACTTTTGTCCTTTTAATTTTTTAAGAATATGAGATAGGATCTTGTTAAGTTGCTAGGTGAGGTTCAACTTTGTGATTCTCCTGATTTAGGCTCCCAGAGTACTGGGATTAGAGGCATATACTGCCACACCTTGCATCCCCTTTCATATTCTTGGTAAAGGGGAGAATGTGAAGAATCTTTTTGAAAACAATTTGGCAATGTGTACGAAGAGGTAGGAAAATTTTATAGCACTTGGTCCAGGAATTGCATTTCCAGAAATCTATCCTAAAGAAATAAACTGAATTATGGTAAGAGATTATATATAGCTGTTCATCAATGATTCCTTTATGTTATGATTTATGTCTGTACGTTCCCCCAAAGCGTCATGCAGTCATAGGGGGCAGACTTTTCAATGGTAGCTGAATCTAGAGTTTGTGATTGAGTCATGGTCCAATGCTGGGATTAAGGGTGTGAGTGCTACACCTGCTTCAGGAAGGGTAGCCTGCATACAATGTAAGGAACAGAAAAAGGCTTGTCTTGCTTGCTTACTTGCTTTTGCTGTCTTCCACCACCATTAATTGTTGCCCCTCTGCCATGTACCACCCTGCATTGGAGCCAGTCAATTATGGATTGAAACCTCTGCAAACTGTGAGCTAAAAAAATCTTTCCTCCTTTAACTTTGAATGTCAAGTATTTTGTCTCAGAGATGAGAAAAATAATGAAGATAACTTAAAACAATAAAAAAATTAATAAATAACCTGCATGCCCAATCAGAAGTGGAAACTGTTGTGGCACATCTACAAATGTGATAAAATGAATTTTTGACAAGGCACAGTAGTGCATGCGCACTTCTAATTCCTGCTACTTGGGAAACTGAAGCAGAAGGGTTGCAAGTTCAAGACCAATTGAGTGAGACCATGTCTCAAAATAAAATTTTAAAAAGGCCAGGATTGTAGCTCAGTGGCAGAGTATTTTGCCTAGCATTTATGAGGCCTTGGGTTTAATCCCACTACCATGAAACAAAAAAACAAAAACAAAATAATATTTTGATGAATATTTAATAACAAAAAACAAATGCTCTTGGCATATTGTTAAAAAATAATACAAATGTTGGATAGGAGAAAGAAGAAATGGAAGAAAGGAAAAGATTGTATGTTTGTAAATAAACACATAAAACTGTAGGTATGTAAAGGTATGCAAGATAGATAACTACACCACTAATTCTCTGTTAGGTCATTAGAGAATAGTTTGTTTTGTCATTGTTTGATTGCCTGATTTTTTTTATGCCTAGATTTTGTAACTTGAACAACTACTTCTAAGATAACAATATGTAATATATTGACTAGTGTTGATTTCTTACTGTTTTTTTTAAGTCCTGTATTACTTCTACCTTTTTTCTGTTTTGCTTTTTTAAATAAAAAAATACAAATGTTATTTTTCTCTGGCTCTATACATTACGTAAATAGTCTCTCTCTCTTTCTCTTTTTCTCTCTCTCTTTCTCACTCTCTCCCTTTCTTTCTGTATATGTGTGTGTAACAGAGTGTCTTGATTAGAACTCACATATTCTATCCTACCCAGTTGGTTAATAATGTCTTGGAGGACTTAAAAACTTTGGGAAACAGAGCTGGCCTGAGTGTATGAAGTGCTTGGACACCTGATTCATTTTCCCCACCTCAATTTCTGGGGCCCAGCAGTACAGGCAAGTTGGCAGTGTAGGTGTGAACAATGTTCAGACATGTCTAATGACCCTGGGGTGTACCTGATGGAAACATGCCTGTAGGGAGACAGAGACTCCCAACACCACCATCCCCATATTCAATGAGGAGCCACTCTGGCCCTGGACTATGGGATCCGGGGAAGGATAAGGAAGTTGAGTGGGACAGAGATTCTGGGTCCAGGTCAGGCTAAGTGCTCATGTTCTATGGTGAGGAAAAGGCCAAGGGGTGAAGTTAGAGAGCTTTGAGGAACTTCCCAGAGGGATCTGGTGGTAAGAGGAAATAACTATCCCATGAAGGGCCCGAATGTCTCATTGAAGGTAGTTCACCTTGCCTGGATGCTGAAAGGCAACCATTTCCCTACTAGCCAGGGGGAGAAACAGAGGCAAATGGATGAAGCAAGGAGCTTATATAGTGAGCACCATCACTGTTGGTGCAGAGTGGACAGGTCACTGCACAGGTGGCTAAGCAGTGTGTCCACAACATGATGCATGAGGGCTGGCGGTGGCTGAGCAGGAACAGTAGCAAAGGGTGCAGAGAATGGTGAGGACTCGAGCTGGTGCTGTGACTCCCAGTCTACATGCAGAAGCACTTCTAACCATGCATGACAGGGGCCACATTCTGAGACACACAAGAGAAAGGTGTCTTGCCATTTGATAGAAGATGCTAGTCATCCATGGGATACAGGACACACTAGGAAGGTGGGCTCCTGGGAGCGGGCAAGTTTTACACTGGAGACTTCACTAGCATTATTTGAATGCTAATGCAGTGATGTGCCCCACCCATGAATAGATCCTGGGGTCCCCTCCTTTGATGAGCTTGTTGGGTTTTGGGATACCCCCCAAAGAGAAAACATTTGAAAGACAGGGATTTGATCTATAATCTCCAAGGTGAGATGAAGGGGTAATGGGCCACGGGAGAACACATTGTTGAAACACAGCCTTTTTCAGGAAAAGATGGGGAGGAGGAATATGTTTTTAAGGACTTTAGGTACTATAAACAGAAACCAAACAAACTGACTTCAAAACAAGATTGTGGCTCATGTCATGCAAGTGCTCAAGGGAATGTGCTTCAGGTGATTCAGATGGGACCTCAACAGGTCTCAGGGCCACAGTTTCCCCCTCTTGATGCCCCTTTCAGGCTCATTAATCCCATCTTCAGCTTCGAGGTCAGGCATGAAAGAATTTAAAGCAGCCTTGAATTGAGGAGGCAGTGGGTCATGGCTGTCACTGATCGCCAAGTGGCTGTTTGTTTCACTTTTAGTATTCAATGTCATCTTAACTCATTTTACAAAAAGATGGCTATATTACACTGCCACAGTCACCTTTATATCCTTAAATAGGACACTAGGAATGATGGTAAAATGAAGGTTACAGGGCTAACCCCACCCCACCTCAGTGTTCCTTTTACTTATTGCTGAGAGATCCATTTGAGTGAAGGCTGAATATCTATTTTACTTTCAGGGAACTTAGCTACCTTGGGGACATGTAACAGCCTGCCTCTGAAAATCTCTGCTGCTTGAGAACCTTTTTTTTCTTTTTTTCAGTACTTGTGAATTGAATCCAGAGTGTTTACACTGAGCTGCGTCCCCTGTCCCTTCTTTATTATTTTGAGGCAGGGTCAGTAAGTTGGCCAGGCTGGGTTCAAACTTGTGATTCTCCTAACTCAGATTCCCATTTTTGAATTACAGGCCTATGCCACTGTGGTTGGCTTCCTCGAAAACTTTAAAGGCATGCTGAGCATAATGGCACATGCCTGTAATTCCAGTACTTTGTAGGCTAAGGCAGGAGGATTGCTAAGAATTTGAGGCCAGCCTGGTGTCTATAGTGAGTTCAAGGCCAGCTTGAACTACATGGTGAGACCCTATCTCAAAAAATCTAAAACCAAAAACCAAAACCAAAACCAAACAAAAAAACTAAAGGCACACACCTAAAGTTATTCCTGGAAGAAAACAAACAAAGTATGTGATTCCCTCAACAAAGGCTGGTCAAAAGACAATGCCCTAAAAAGAAAGGATATTGCATTAAATATAGATTCTTCTACATATTTTCTTTGTGATTGTCTTAGCCATTTTTCTCATTGCTGAAAGGTTTATATAGCTCACAGTTTGTAGGGGTTTCAGTCCTTAGTTGGTTGGCACATGGCAGAGGAGCAATAACTCATGGTCGTGGAAGACAGCAACAGCAAGCAAGCAAGCAAGCGAGACAAGACTTTTTCTGTTCCTTACATTGTATGCAGGCTACCCTCCCTAGGGCAAGAGTAGCACTCACACCCTTAATCCCAGCACTGGACCATGAACCAGTCGCAAACTCTAGATTCAGCCATCTCTGAAAAGCTCCCCCCCTCCCACCATGACTGCATTAGTTTTTTGGGGAACATCCAGACACAAACCATAACAGTGATGTTGGTAAACTCTTCAAACTGAATTCTTCTCCTTTGCAAAAAGAAAAAGAAAAAAAAAAAAAAAGGATTTATCTGAGGGCTTCCTAATGCCCTTTATGTATATTTGTATATTTAGTCTTCGTAACAGCTGTGTGAGTTAGGTTCTTCTTTTTTTTTTTTTTTCTCACTTTACCAAAGAAGAAACAGAGGTTCAGAGAGGTCACTTGCCTGGGATTTCAACACAGTTGTGCCTTGTTCAGAGAGAACAAGTGTAACCTCTTTTCAAGAGGTAAGATTTCAGAAAATTCTACAAAGCTGATTCAACCACAAAGGACAGAGTAGCATCATCTCTCTGGCTCAGGACCTCCGGTCCCATTGTGCGTAGCCCAGTTGAGAGCATCTTTGCTGACTGAAGGAGCTGGATCCTATGTTCACAAGTGAACGGTCCAAAAATTCACCTGGAGCAGAAGTTGGAGCACAGGAGATGTGAGGTGAAGGCAGAAGAACTGAGGATGCTTTCAGGACAAGGAGTAATTGTGAGAGGAGACTTTTCATGAAGGAAACCAGACAAAAAATTGGGTTAATCAAGCTTCAGTCTTAGCTGCTGGTAGCAGCTGGCTTCCTCTGCTTCCTTTTATGTCTTTAAACTTTGGTCTTTGTTTTATTTTTTTCTACAGATTTCCTTTTCAATATAGATTATACTCCCTTCTTTACTGTTATAGCTTTAACTTTTCACCTTATGGTGTGTTTTAAAAACAAACATAAATCTTTGAAGGCATAACTGGTATAACTTTTTTGCAGTAATTTTTATTCTTTTATTTCAAATTGTATCTATTTTTATCTTAGCTTCATTTTATTGAAATTTTAACAAAAGAAACATTTCATCTTAAGAACATTGTCTTTTAATTCTCCATCTTATTTTAGCACATTATTCACATTAAGTTTTAATAGATTTATTTAAATGCAGATTGTAAAAACAAAAAATAAAGACCCCTCTTATCTAATCTCATCCCCAGAGGTAACTACAGTGAAGAGCTGGTTGTTCATTTAGATTTTTTCTATAAATCGTGTAAGTCTATTTTTTTGAATGAATGTATTTATTTTGTATAAAAATGAGATCACATGGTGCTCATTGCTCTGTGGCTTGTTTTTTCTTACATATTTATGACTGTTTCCATTTTAAACATTGTTTCCTTTATTTTTTTCACCTCTATAACTAAGATAAAAGTTATCATTGTATGTCTGTATGAGTGTATGAATTTGTTTATTGTGACCATTAATCACAGTATGTCAAGTAAATGGATTAAGAAATGCCCAGCAGATTGGTGGAGCACAGTTCTGGGTGTGTCTGTGGATGATTGACATGTTAGCCAGGAAACTGAGCGGGGGAAGACCAGCCCAGATATAGATGACACAAATTAATAGGCTTGTAGACTAGGTGGAATAAAAGAGGGAAAGAAGCAGGAAACGTGCCTTTTCTGGTTCCAGGTATTGAACTCAGGGCCTCGCACTTGCCAGGCAGGAGCTGTGCTGCTGATCTATATATCTGGCTCAACATACCCATTTTTATAGAGATCCAGTCTTTGCCATTGCCTTTGGACATTGGCCTTCAGTTTATTTAGCCTACCAAAGCAGACTCGCACAAATGACTCCATAGTGAGTTTTGAGGCTTTCAAGCTTCGGGTGGTACTGCATCCTTGATCCCTGTTGTTCTGTGGCTTCCAGATCTTGGGTTGAGCAGCCATTAGATCTGCAGACTCTCTAACACACAGACAGCCACTGGGACTCTCCTACCTCTTCTGTAAGTCTATCTAATAAGTTCCCTTGCATAACCATGCATACATTTTCTATTGGTTCTGTTCCTCTGGAGAATCCTAGCTAATATATTTATTTATTGTGATGCTGTAGATAGAATCCGGGGTCTTTTTCTTTCTTTCTTTTTTCTTTTTGACGATAGTAATTGTTTATTTTTTAAAATAGCATATATTTGTGATAGCCATATAGTATCTTGATCATTTTTGAAGTCCTATACCACTGAGCTACACTCTCAGCTCATCACTCTCCTTATTTACTCCATGTTTTATATTTTGCTTATTTACACAGAGGGGTAATATTTTGCCTTGTCAACTGGTGTTATTTACTTTTCTGTAATTTCTTGTTTCCCCTTAGATAATGATTGTCTTCTGCTTTTGTTTTATTTTGTTTCACAGTATTGTACTTGGGATTGAACCCAGGACCTGCCTATTGAGCTGCATCCCTAGTGTATTTTTAATTTTTTTTTTTATTTTGAGAGTTTTTCTAGGATGCTAAGTTGCCCAGGTTGGGCTTGAACTTGCAATCATCCTGCCTCAGCCTCCCAGAGTGCTGCAATTACAACCTTCATCCACTTTTGGTAATCAAAATATGAATCATCTGCTGCCTTCAGGCAGACCCTCCTTGGAAACTCTTTTGAGATTCTAAGGCTCCTTTGAGGTCATGGTCTATATTATGGATTCACGCTGTTTGCTTAACCAAATATCCCTACTGTAAAGGACACAAAAAATTCCCTGGACTGGATTAGAGAAAAAGTGTAGAAGAGAGGACATGGGAATGAGTCAGAAGTGTGGGCCTTTGTATGGGAAGGGGAAATTAATAAAGATGGTGTTATAGACTGAACGTTTGCAGCCATTCTCCCATTCCAGAGTAGCTGTGTTTGGAGTAAGGAAGTAGTTGGAATAAGGGTCTTGATCCAGTAGAACTTACATCTTTATTAGAAGAGAGAGCAGACAGAATCATGATTGTCTCATGTATTATTTGATTTTAGATATCGAATATTATGTTTCTCTGATAGAATCGTCTTGTTTTATTTTAATATTTTCTTTAGTAATGACTACTGACTTATATAAACTAAACAGTTATAGATGTTCCATGACTTACCAGCAGGTCATAACCATATAAACCCATGATAAATTGAAAATACAGTAAGTTGAAAATGCATTTAATACATCTAACCTATTGAACATAGCAGCTCAGCTTAGTCTTCCTTAAATGTGCTTGGAATATTTTCCTTAGTCTACAGTTGAGCAAAATCATCTAACCCCAAGCTGATTTCATAGTAAAGTGTTGATTATCTCACATTATTCATTGAATACTGTACTAAAAGAAAAAAGGCATGGATGCACGGCCCACTGCTGGACTGGAAACAGCTAGAAGCAAGCCTCTCCCTGTGAGTCAGTGCCATGTGTGGACTGGGAAGAGAGAGAACAATGGCTGCACCAGCACACAAGCCCAGTCTGGGAACCAATGCCATGCGTGGGCCATCACTGGACTGGGAACAGCCAGACCCCAGCCCTTTATGGAGCATGGGCTGGCAAACAAGAAGTACCAGCTTCCCACCCCCCCTATAATGGACTGGCTTATCCAGAGAAACACAGGCTGTGATGATAGCTATCAAGGTGAAATGCAACTGGATGCCTTTGGTGCTTTGGTGTTTCACTAACATTGCAGGTCTAGGACCAGTGGTCTGATCATAGGTTCACAGGATATTGGAATGCAGTGTGGTATCTAGGGGGGATCTCCTTCTGAGGGTTATAGCCATTGATTCCCTATGGTCTTGTTTTGAGGTCCTATATTATTTCCATTGTTTTGTTGGGTTGAGTTTTATTCTCTTTTGTTTTGTTTGATTATGTTAAATTCCATGGCAGGAGAAGCTACTTCAAGGATAGCAATATATATTACGATAGCAATTTTGGATTTACTATTGGCTTGTTTCAAAATCATTTATTACATTCATTATTTTGTTTCTGTTGTTTCTATTCTATTCTGTTCTGTTTGAATTTTACTATATCCAAAGTTATCTGCAGCTATTTTGAAGACATCAAAAGGCATTATGGTAACTATTGTTGATTTCATAGTGTTCTGAAGTTCTGTACCTTTTATGCTGGCTTGTTTTGATTGGTTTTACTCTGTTTTATCCTCTTTAAAATAAAAAGATAATAAAAAAAGAAAAAAGGCATGATTATGTATGTACATTTTTGTACCATTGTAATGCTGAAAAAAATTCCTGGTATATTGACTTTGTTTTCCTAATCCAGCCTAAATAAATATGATTTTAAGGAAGTTAACTTAGATTGGTTGTGGTGGTATATACTTAAATTGCAGTATTCATAAGGATGAGGCAGTAAGATCACCAGTTTGAAGCCAGCGTGGGCTATCTAGTGAGTTAAAGCCATCTTGGGTTACATAGAAAGAACTTGTCTTGAAGAATCTAGAAAAAGAAAAGAAAATTAGACACCGGCATGTGCTGAGGTAGACCACATGAGGACACTGAGGGAAGGCAACCATCTACAACCCAGGAAGAGAGTCCTCGTCAGAAACTAATCCCTGCCAAACTTTAGAATTGTGAGAAAATGCGTGTCTGTTATTTAAGCCATACAGTCTGTAATATTTTGTTATGTAAGCTATGCAGTCTGTAATATTTTGTTATCTAAGCCACACAGTCTGTATTACTTTGTTATAGCAGCTCCAGCAGACTAACGCAGACTCTGAGACAGGTTTGGAAATTTCACTGTCACATTCTGGGGATGTTAAGGAGGAGAGGCAGGCCTCACATATTGCTATGGTTTACATCTAGATGTCCCCTCCCCTCATACATTCATAGGCGGGACTTTGGGAAGTTGACTTGATTATAGGAGCTTACTACTCATTAGTGGATTAATCCATTGATGAGTTTATAGCTAAATGTGATGTTGAGAGGTAGAGCCTGGCTGAAGGAGCTAGGTCACTGGGGCATGGCCTAGAAGGATCTATCTACCTTCCTGAGCTATTTCTCTTCTACCATGCCCCTCTGCCATGCTGCCATCTTGGAACTAGCTGATTATGGACTGAAACCTCTTAAAAACCATGAGCCAAAATAAGTTGAAAATGCATTTTCTCCTATTAAACAGTAGATGTCAGATACTGTGTTTCAGCCGTAAGAAAATAACCATGGCATATATTCATTCAGCAAATACTTAATGAGGCATAACCACACTCCAGGCACTGTTTGAGGAGCCATGAATACGACTGTGAATGAATTATACAATTCCTACTTACATTCTCAATTCTGTCAGGTGGTAGCACCACGTGACAGCAATAGCCCAGGAATGGTGACTTAGTTGTAGGCATGCAGAAGTATAGTAGGATCTCTCCAAATTTCATACTGTCCCACAGGGACACACGAGAACTTCTGAGATACAAGTAGGAATTGAAAAAGAAGAAAAACGAAAGAAAAAAGAAAGGAGGGAGGGGAAAGAATGGTTGTTAGTGCCTGAGTTTCCTGATTGTTTTATAGAGAGGTGGATAGACTCAGATACTCAGGGACCAGCAATCCAATGTGTCTCGAACTTCGAATGTGTCATATCTCCTGAAGAGCTCATGAAAACATGACAAGTTCAAACTGTTCCACCAGAAGTTTTCAAACTTTTAGGTGAAGCTGAAATTGCCCTCTTCCACTGTGTGTAGCTCTGATCCAGAGTAACACTATGGGTGCCCAAGGTCATGCAGCAAGTCAGTGGAGGGGATGGCCTCATGGATTTGTTCTGGCTTTTATAAGACCATGAACTCATCTCTGGACCAATTCCACCGATTCTACTAGAGTCTAGAGGAATGTAAACTCCTACTGGCCAGGTTTGAGTCACAGTCTACCTCTGGAGCTGGGGGGTAGGATCAGTTTCATCAGAACCACATCTTAATATGTTTGTTCTTTCTACTACTAATTCCGAACTGTGTTGTACCCACAGAACATTCTGACATGATGTATGTATTTTTTGACATCCTGAACAATTTCCAAACACCTGGTGGATGTCATGCACTTTAATTAATGACACCGTGCACCTGGAGTTAATATATCAGATATCATAAGGTAAAGGCTCAGTCCTGCAAGACTGCTCCCATGTTATATGCCTTGACCTCTGGCACTTCTGATTAATTACCTATTAATAGAGCCTTCTAGGACTCCTGCCTTAGGTTCAGTGTTTTGCTAGAATGACTCATGGAAGTCAGGAAAATAGTTTTCTTACTGTATTACAGGTTTACTATAAAAACATGCTGCTAAGGGGCAATCAGATAGAAGAAATGCCTTGGCAAGGTACAGAGGAAAGGAGTAGAGCTCCCCTACCCTATCTGGGGTCCCCACCTTCCAGGAACCACCCGGTGTTCAGCAAGTTGGAAGCTCAGTGAAACTCAATGTTTAGGAGTTTTATGGAGGCTTCATTACACAGTCATGGGTCATTAAATTCTTGGCCATTGGTGGTTAACAATCTTCAGGCTGTTTCCTCTAGTGGGGTGTCTCTGAGGAGTTGGGGTTAGGAGTCTTTTGTAATGACCACCTGCCTCTCTTTGGGTCCTTGCTCTCACTCTGGCAAAGGATGGAGAAGTGAGGCTCTCAGCAGAAAATGAGGGAGTCAGGACTGATAGAAAGACAAGCAAAAGTTTATTTAAAGTGTGGTAAATACAGAGAAAGCAGATGATAAATTATCTTAGCAGCTGAGCGGTGCTGTAAGATAGGAGTATCCTGCTTGGGATGCTCCAGTGAGTATGGGATGTGCTCACCCTTAGAGGGGTAAAGCTGTTCTATTGATTGGTATGGACCAGGCCAATCAGGGTCTTAGCCTTTGTTTTGGGAAGGGGATAAGGTCAGCATACAGTAAATGTGAGTAAAGCATCCTTTTGTAAAGGATACAGTAGGTACATTTCTTTCAGGCATATGGTACAGAATAGGGCACTTGATGATCTTACAATCATCAGCCATGGATAAGCATGTGATGGTTTTACAATGTTAGTCATCTGTGTTTTGTCCTGGTGTTTTTTGTTTACATCCCTCTAATTTGTCCCTGCAAATCTCTCTCCTGCCCCTGGAGAGGCTGAAAATTCCAATCTTCTATTTGCATAGTTGCTTTCTCTGGTAACCAGCCCCCATCCCAAATCTATCTAGAGACTATTCTAGTCACCTCCTTAGCATAAAGTTGACTGTGATTGCAAGGGACTTATTATGAATGACAAAAGATGCTGTTATCACTTCTACCACTCAAGAAGTTCTAAGGATTTTAAATGCTCTCATGTCAGGAATTGGGAATGAAAAACAAATACATATTTCTTATGTCACAGTATCAAAATTCTCCAAATGAAAATAAATAGAAGAGAGGCAAATGGTCGGTGTGAAACTGAAATAACACAGTCTATAGTCCATACACTATGAGTAGGGTATAATCAGCTACTGGGACAAAACCACATCATATGTAAGAGCAGTGGCTTTGAGGGAGCTGGTCCACATTCAAGATCCCAATTGCTCTGTGACCCTCAGAAAGTTATGTAACCACCACTGTAATAAGAGGAGAGTATCAGTACTTACTTCACAGGTCTGTTGTGAGGACTGAATGAGGGCTTATAACACATTTAGCACAGCACCTGGTACATCTTGAGTGTTCACAAAATGTGTCCTCCTCATCCTGGTTGTGGGAAGAGGCAACCTAGTTCCTGACCCCAGTCTCAACCAATTTAATGCCTGCAGTAGGCTCATCCTTCACCGTGGAATACAAGCTTCCTATTTAATTCCTTCCTGCATGGGGAAGAAAAGGTGAAGTTTTTGAAGTTGCATTCATGGCTTTGGGACTCAGTCCTGAAGTAATTCAGAAGCCCAAGGATTTCCTTTCCTCTCCTCCCCTCCCTTTCCCTCCTCACTCCTTTCCTCTTCCTTCCCAATCCTTCCCCTTTCTCTCCTCCCCTCCCCTTCCCTCCCTCCCCTGCTCGTCCCTTACCCCCCTCCATTCCCTTTCCCTTCCTTCCGTCTTCTGTCCTCCCCTTCATTTCTTTCCCTTCCCCTTTTTTTTTCTTTTGAGATAAGGTCTTTCTATGTTGCCTAAACTGGTCCTGAACTTCTGAACTGTGTTAATCAGCTTTCTGTTGTTGTGACTAAATACCTGAGAAAATCAAGTTGATGGAGCAAAGGTTCATTTTGGCTCATAGTTTCAGAGGTTTCAGTCCATGGTTAGCTGGGCACATTGCTTTAGACCTGGGTAAGGCAGAAACATCATGGCGGAAGAATGTGACAGAGGAAAGCTACTCACATGGCAGTCAGAAAGCATGGGGGAGTCTGTGCTGATGCGCTTCCTCCTTCTCCTTTTGTCTCATTTGAGTTCCTAACCTATTAGGTAGTGTTGCCTACATTCAGAGTGGGTCAATTTGTTGATCCTCAATTTGTTGTCTCATGTACTAATTGCCTCTGAAAACATCTTTAAAGACACACTCAGAAGTATGGTTTGCTAATTTTGTAGTATTTTTCAGTTCAATCAAGTTGATAGTCAAGATTACTCATCACGCCTCAACCTTCCGAGTATTTGGCGTGACAGGTATGTGCTACCCTGCCCTTTTCTTTTTGCAAAGCTGGAAATCTTGGAGAGAGTGTTGACCAAAAAGAATTCTTTGGAGATAGGCCTCCTCCTTCCTATGAGATAACATTTAACTTTCAGCCAGTCCCTAAACCAGGAGCATAGATTGGGCCAGGACTGAGGTACTCTCCTGACAAAAGATGATACAGGTCTTAGGCAGCACGCACTCTCCCACTTCTCTGCTCTGCTTAGTGGCAGCCCCCATGGCCTCCTTGACTATGATTTCTGAGCAGCAAGGGCTGATGTTGGGCTTGGGGAGTCACAAGGACCTTTTCCCCAGGGATGTTCCCGTCTGGGTTGGAAGAGTGGGTGAGGCTAAAAATACTACCTCCATGACATATTTACTGTGCTCTTGTTAATGCCCCAGAGAGATTGCCAAGAGTCACTACCACAAAGCCTGTGATTAAACTGTAATAACCACTTTCATGTTTATAAGTTTTGTCCTTGATATCAGAGAGAAGTATTTTTAGGCTAGAACTTGAAGCTAACAAATCCTAGTGCAGGGGTGTGGATTTAATCAAGAATCTCTCCTTAAGGTTTACTTCCCAGGACATAGCAATAAGGCCGGGAGGGATTCGATCATAGTCATCAAGCCGGGAGACTCTGGGTTTTACATCTCAATCCTCTGTGGTCAGTAATCCCATTAGGGCATACATGCTCTCATCCCAGGAACCTCAGTGAATGGAGAAAGCTTTGCGGAGAACCATGATCACTCAGTTCAGCTGGGGGTTACAAGTTGACCATTAGCTAGTCCACCACTGTGGATACTAAAGGAGTTCAGGAAATGTCACTCCAAAATATGCCAGTTTGGACTTCAGATTGAGGGCACTTGAGGAACAGAAAAGGAAGGAGGTACTTCCTCTGAATTTCTATTACCTGGTTACAGACAAATCTTCCAAAAGAAATTTAGTGGTCATGAAACTCACTAAAATCTTTTCAACCAGGATTATTAAACTCATATGACAGGAAATGGCAGTGGAGGTCAACTTCATACCCAGACAGACTCTGTCATAGGAGTCTGTTCTGAGGATCTGTTTAGTTTTCCCTTAAATCATTTACCCTCCTCTTAGTTATTTACAACTATTTCCCCAACTCTAGATCTTTCTGGGGCTTGGTGTATTCACTTTTCTTTCCCGTGATGCCTCCTGTACATATAATACATTTGTATAATTTTCTTCTTATTAATATATCTACTGTCAGTTTATTTCACAGATGCAAGCATCAAATCCTCAGAGGTTACAGGGAAATTTTTTCCTCCCCAACAATGTCTACGTTCTTCTATTTTCCTACTTCCCTGGTGCTATTTATTTATTCTCTGTTCATTAAAGATTTTATTCAACATATTTATTGAGAGTTTATTATATGCCAGGTGCTAGGGATAAGACAATGGGTAAATAGATATAGTACCTAACTGGGTATTTTGGTGCATACGTTTTAACACTATGGCGGCTGAAGCAGGAGGATTGTAAATTCAAGCCCGCTCTGGGTAACTTAATGAGACTAAGGTGGAAAATGGGTAGAAAAAGGGTAGAAAAGCGGGAATTGGGCTGTGGCTCAGTGGCACATCCTGGGTTCTATCCCAAGAACTGAAAAAAATTTAGGCATGGCACCTGACTTTATGGGTTTACATTCTAATTGTGGTAGTAGCTGCCAACCTGGGAAACAGACAATAAACATATTAAGAAGACAATGTCATTTTGTACTATCATAAGAAGCAGGGAGAAATGGTATCTCCAACCTACTTAAATGGTGAGGCTGAAGAGGTCCTGTGGGATGCAGGAAACAGTCATCTGAAGAGCCAAATTCTCAGCTTCTGCTCTGCAGACCCAAATTCCCCTCTATTCCTTCCCTCCTAAACTTTCTCCTTGCAGTTAGTTCCAAGGCAAACATATTCCACACTTCCTCAAACCTGTTTTAAACTAAATTCGGTCTTAGTTACTTTTCCCTCATTGCTGAGACAAAACACCTGACACTCAAAATTAGGGAAGGAAAGGTTATTTAGCTTACAGTTTTTGGAGGTTTCAGTCCATAATCAACTGGCTCCAAGGCATAGTGGCATGGCATAGGGGCAGCACTTCAAGACATCAGCAAGCAAAAGCAGCCAGAACAGAAAAGGGGACAAGAGTAAGTCTCTTTTTCTCACTTATAGTGTATGCGGGCCACCCCCCACCTCCTCGGGTAGATGTGGCACTCACGAAATCTCTTTGCCCTCCTCTTGCACTGGATGAGGATATTTACAAAGAACCCTGGCTCCCTACTGAGTCTCTCAGTTAAACTTCTAAACTTCTCAAATTGACACAATGTATCAACCATAACAATCCTCCTTGAAGGAGATTGCTTTGTCTTACAGTTCTTCCAAATAGGGCTGTTCATTCTCCCTGCTCCATCTCTTTCCTGGTTGGGCGTGGGGAAGATAAGAGTCCTTATACTTAGTGCCCACTGGCATGTACACATTCCCACTCTTTTGACATTCCAGCAATTTGGTTATACCGCCTCCTTCCTCTCCTTGTTGTTATTTACCAGCTTCCTAGACACTCCCTTTCATTTATTGAAGACTTTGAGACCTGGTTCACAGTTCTTTATTTTCCAGTTAGATATTGACATCATCTGCATTATTCATCTAATATTTAACCTAATAGTGCTTTGATCTTCTTGTTTTTTTGTTTTGTTTTGTTTTGTTTTGTTTTTGAGACAAGTTCTTATTGTGTAGTTCATGCTTGTCTTGAGCTCACTATGTAGCCTAGGCTGGTCTCAAACTCAAGGCAATCCTCTTGCCTCAACCTCTCAAGTGATGGGATTGTAGGTGTACACCACCACATGCAGACTCCTTGATTTTTTGACTTTCTTCTCCACCCCACTTCAACCCATTTCTATAGCTATATCCTGGGCCCAAACGAACTCCATCTAAAAATCCTTACAGATGTGTATCTTACTCTAATCACAGTAAAATTAGCTTGCTTGAGCCTGTTTTTCAGAATAATATTAGAAGTAAAAGAAATAGGAACCATGAGAAACACTTCAATTCTTTACTGAACAGGTCTTAAGACTGACAAAAGAAGTGCATGTGGGAGTTCAGCGTCACACAATATACAAGCAAATGTCCTAAAAATGACCTTTCCTTGTCTCTACTCAAAGCCCCACATCTCCTGGAAGTTCCTTATCCCTTTCTTTTTTTTTTTTGTCTATCCCACTCAAAACTCCCAGTTCACTTTGTTCTGTCTGATTTGTCATTCCTTCCTTTGTATCTTCCCAATTTCTTTTTCTTATTTTCCTCAAGTAAGAGCTATGCTTTTCTTTTTTTAAAATTACTCTAGTATAGGTGTCTTAGTTGTTGGTTATGTTGTTGTTGTTTTTGCTATAGCAAAATACCTGAGGCTGGAAAATTTATTTATTTATTTATTTATTTATTGGTACCAAGGATCAAACTCACAACCTCATGCCTGCCAGGCAGGCACTTAGACCACTGAGTTAAATCCCTGGCAGAGGCTGGGAAATTTATAAAGGACAGAATTTTCTGTAGTTCACAGTTCTGGAGAATGGAAGTCCAAGGTCTGGTAAGAGACATGTGCTGCATCATATCATGGCAGAAATGCAGAAGGAGAGTGGGAGAACACAGAAAAGATACAATATAAGCTGTGGCCCCACATTATAACAACTTGGTTTGATGATGACTAATTTAGTCCCACTCCGGCAGGAACAAGAACTCACATATTCCTGTGAAAAGCAACCCACTTTCTTGAGAATGGCCTTAATTCCTTCCTAAGGTCTCTGCATTTATGATCCAAATACCTATTGAATCCTACCACCTCTCAACACTGTCACTTGAGGAATAAACTTTAATATGAGTTTTGAGTGGACAAACCATCTCAACCATAGCAGGAGGAGTTTTCATGAGTTCTGCTTCTTTATTCATTACCCCATCAGCAGACCAAACAAAGAATTCTTTCTTTCTTGGAAAATGGAAGGATTTGTCCTTATCATGCCTCTCTTATTCTTAGTGTCCACCATCTCCCATTCTTCTAGGTCTTTTGCTCCCATCACTCACACCATAACTTTCTGGTGACCTCATGGACCCCAGCTCTTCCCCCTCTCACCTGTCCCTGTCTAATGCTTCTCTTCTTCTCAGCTTAGACCCATCTCAGGGGAGATCATCTGGATCCAGTGTTTCCCTTACACTTCCATCTTTCTACCGTAACAACTAACCTCAACTCAATTCACAGTCCTTAGGCAGCCGTTTCTGCATCTATATCTGGAGGAAGCTGTGAAACTAGAAAACAGGAGTTTTGCAAATTCCTGGAAGCAAATGCCAGGCCCAGAGGGCTACTCTTTAATACTTTTATTTGTCTGTGACCAGGTCCTACTTTTGTAACCTTAACCAGGGCCAGGGCACCTGAAGCCAAATCATATTTGGACTTTCTAGTTGTAAGAACAAATAATTCCTGTCTTGCATATTTGGGTCTGTTTATTTCATTTGCATTAGATTTCCTTCACTTAAAATTAAAAGACTCCTGACAAATAGAATTAATGACTCCAAGCTCAGAGAAGGTATTAGGGCAAGAGGGAAAAGAAAACCCATTCTGAATGTGTAATAAGCTGGGAGTAGCTGTCAATTCAACTTGGGATCCAGTCTCTACAAATTCTGAGGACAAGCCTAGTAGTCTGGGAAACACAGATAGATTTCATAGGGAATATTCTGGAAGACAATTGATGAGAGTATCTCTTTCCTCTTGCTATCTTTGCTCCAAATCTTCCTTAGGAAAGCAGAATTCCCTACAGTTTGAAATGGACAATCAGACACTGCTAACAGCTGCAGCCCTAGAACTTCAGTTCTTGGCAAAAGGATCCTGACACAAAAGTATTTCTTTGTAGAAAATTATGCATTCATCGGGCTCATTTGAAACAAAATATGATTTGCATCTTAACTTCCTGTAACAAGCTGGAGTTCTGTGGATTTCATAATGTCTGATTTTGTTGGACCAGATTGGTGGGGCACATGCTTTACCAAACAGTTTAAATTCAAGCCCAGGTTTTTCTTATTTTAAATAGCAACAGCTGCTAAGCATGATAATTATTGTATTTCATCAAAATAAACGCACCAAGTTGCTTCTGAATATCCCTTGAAACTGCTCTCCTGGGGGCTGGAGGTCCTTGGGGCTGTCAAAGAAGGCACAGAGTTTGAACCAGAAAAACACAGGACATGAGACTCTAAGTCCTGGTGGGAGATGGGTGGACAATTCTAGGACCAGAGAAAGAAAAACAGCTACTAGCTGGAGGCTGCTCCAGAGAGATGCTTCCCTCTCAGTATTCCATTGGGCCTTTTCTCTGCAGTGTGCAGCAATTCCAAATGAATGAGGGTTATTAAGTAACTTGGAAGGAAGAAAGAAAACAGTGGGTATCAACTAAATACTAGGCACTGTGGTGAGAGTGTCATGTACCTATGCAGCAGCCAAAGTGATCTCTCTTAAAGAGAATACAGACCATGTTCTTCTCTGCTTAACACCAGTGCCCTAGAACAGCTCCAATTTGTACTGCCTTCTGTATTTTCAGTTCAGCTGTACATGTGGAATCACTGAAGAACATTACAAACCCCCAAATGACCAGAATGAACCCCAGCCCAGTTATATCAGAATTATTGGAGCTGGAGCCCAGATATCATTACTCATTAAAACTTTCTGGGTGACTCTAATGTACAGTCTTAAGAATCATTATATTACATGCTGCATTAATTGACCACTACCAGGGAGGCCATTTGAGTTGGTGCATGACTTTTTCTCTCAGAGTTTATCTCCAAACAACCTGTGTCTATCTGCCTTCTTTTAAATTATTATTGTTTAAAACAGGGTCTCACTATGTAGTTCAGTCTGGCTTCCAATTCTGTAGTCTTCTTGCCTCAGTCTCTCCAGGGCCAGAATTAAAAACATGTGCTACTGTGCTCATCCTCTGCCTTAGCTGAGGTCGAGAGTTTGGTCTTTTATTCCTTTGGCCTGTGTGGACCTGTAAGACCTCTGATCTAGTACAGTTCTTAAACTCCAGTGATCTGGCCTCTATTTACCTCTCCAGTCGAACCTTGACCTCCTCATTCTCTCCCTGAATGCCTTCCCTTTTCTTCTTTAAATTCACCTCTCCTTCCAGAACCTCTGAAATGGAAGGCCCCTTTGCTTTGTTCTGGTAACATGTTCTTTCCCCAGGTTCTCCCATGCCCAATGTATCATTCAGGCCTCTGCGGAGCCTTCAGTGACCATGCAACTTTGAACTTTTCCCTTTTTACTTTCTGTTTTGTCATCGTATTGTTTTCTGTACAGCACAGTCTCACCTGAAATTAACTTGTTTGTTGACTGTTCTTTGTCTACTTTCTAGGCAGTAAACTCTCTGAGAGCTGAGACCCTGTGGATATTATTTAGTAATATATCCCTAGGGACTTTGTATTTAGAGATATCCAATAAATGTTTGTTGAATGAAAGAATGAGTGGCTAGGAGACAACTCCATAAATATTGGTTGAATGAATGATTTCATTCAATCCTTCAAACAACAGGTGTTACTCACATTGTTTTATAGATAATTTATCAGGACCAGAGAGTAAAGCAGCTTTTCCAAGTTTACAAATCATGGCACAGGTTTATAAGCTATTTTCCATAGGAAGAAGAGCAAGTAGCCAGGGAAGAAAGAGAGCACAGACATTCTTTTTTTTTTAGACTATGAATTTTTGGGGACTCTGCCATCACTAGGAAGGGCAACTCCTTCTCTAATTGGCAAGAATATGTAATTAAGTTTTAATTGTGGGCTTCTGAAAGGACTATTTTAAAATCACATCTGGGGTAGCCTTTGGTTGAATCTAACCTTCTGACATTCAAGTGGATGATGGGAAGGCAATTTTCATGATTTGGAAACCAAAGGAGAACCTCATTATTTTGGGGTGACACGCTCTCGGCATGCCCAAAGAAGCCAGAGGCTGGAGAATAAAGCAGGTCTTAGAATCTCAGGGACATCCCTGCTGTTGACTCATCCAAATTGTCAAACGGTCTCACTCTCCAGAGCACTTCGCCCTACGCTAAAACCAGTAGCAGTGTGAGTCATCAGTGATGGTCTCCACAGCGAGTCAGCCAGCGTGGCAGGACTAAAAAGGAGTGTGGATTTTGGCTTCCTCTTCACAACTGGTCTGGGAGCCTTAACCAGTATAAGAGACCTAGGCCACTTTGGTTTTTAACTTTGCACCTGGATTTTAAAATAATAACAATAGTTGGTGACATATCAGTTTGCTGGGGTTGCCGTAACTGCAGACTGAGTAGTTTAAACAATAGAAATTTATTTTGTTACAGTACTGGAGGCTTTCCTCTGTGTGTATGCATTCCTGTCTCTGTTCTGAACTCCTCCTCATATGAGGACATCAGTCAGATTGGATTAGGGCCAATTATAATGGCCTCGTTTTAATCACCTCTTTAAAGGTCCTGTTCCCAATATAATAACATTGTAAGGTACTGAGTGTTAAAGTTTCAGCATATAAATTTTGAAAGTATAGAATTGAAAATTTTTTGTTTATTTTAAAGAGAAAAAACAATAAGAACAATGATACAGAATTTCAAAACAAGATAATAGGAAGTTAACAATGATTAATACATTGCATGTTGTTATTTTCAAAGCCGTCACTCAGACTTCAAGATATAGGCATACATAATTGATAAACAATATAAGCTCACACCATTTTGAATGTTTATATGTGTTAAAACCTCAGGCAATTATTTTACAAACCTCACCTCACACAATTTCCCAACTACCCTAAAAGATCAGTATTACAATTATAACCCACTTCATAGAACTAAGACACTGAAATGATGACATCAAAGGTGTCACCCTAGTTTACACAGTTAAAAGTACCAGCCTGCAGAGTTAAGCCTGGTATCTCTGATTTTGAAATTTGTTTTCATAAAATCTATGCTGAATTGCTAAAGGCGATAATTTTGGCTTTTCTGTTCTAGCCTTCTGGATGTCGCACATCTTTTATGTCTCATCCCTCGTCTCATAACTTTATCTTTTTCTTCTAAAAGAAATAAAATGATTCTGGGAGATTTTCTTGAGCTCATCCCTTAAGTCACTTATTCATTTTTTCCCGCATAACCAATCCGTCTTTTCCTGTTTCTATTTGCATTAAGAATTCATCGTTGAGGTCTTCTCTTTTGAAGACCATTTTCCTGTCTGTTGTGTTACTTCTTCATGGTAGTTCCTTCTTGGTTTGTAGCACCCTTTGCAATAAGGAAATACACGACAGGTGGGAACCATATAAACAAACAAAAAGGGTCGTGAGGCAGGCCTTCTGAGAGTAAAGTATGGCAATCTGCTCTAGAACTCATCTTCAGTGCAAGTGCCATCCCCCACAAAAATCCACTACTTACCTGGAGGAGTCCCTCTGTGTGGCCAAAGGAACCCTACCCATGTTCATAGAAATGTTGGCCTCTGAAGTCATACCTACTTCATTATGTTCTTTGTCCTTTACATCAGCTCACTTTTCAGATTTTGGTTTTTGGTCACCTGATCTAAATAAAACCAGGATACTCCACTTTCTCCCTAAAGTGTGAATATCTACTATTTTAATCTTTGGAATATCTACCATATCTTTTAATGGCAGTGGGTTAGGATCATCAATGAGAATCAACAGGTTTTGACTTTTGAGTATTCTGTACACCCATACAAATTGAGAGCAGGGTCTTCATTGGAAATTTGTATCATCTTCAGAGTAGCATTATTCACAGCAGCTAAAACGTGGATGTGACCAAAGTGTCTACTTATGGGTGAAATGATAAGCAAAATGCAGCATATCTATTAAGTGGAATAGTACTGAACTTTAAATACAAAGGAAATTATGACATATGCTACAATATGGATGAAACTTGAGAATGTTTTGCTAAGTGAAATAAGCCCATCATAAAGGGAAAAACTGCATGAAATAGAGTAATCAAATTCAGAGGTTCAGAAAGTGAAATGGTGGTTGCCAGTGACTGGCGGAAGGAAAATAGGGAATTGCTGTTTAATGCACATCAAGTTTCATTCCTGCCAGATAATGAAAGTTTTTTGGAGATAGACGATGGTGATGGCTGCACACGATAAATGTATTTAATACTCTTGAACTGTACACTTGAAATTATTAAGATGGTAAATTCTGTTACTTTTTTGTTTTTCTTTTCTCTTATTTTCTTTTTAAGACAGTAGATTTTACACTATGTGTTTTACTACAATAAAAATATTGGAAAAATAAAAGACTAAGTAGAGTTTGGCACTTTAGGGGTGAAGGAGTCCAGGGACTGTCAAACCAAAATATGGCATCCTAGTGTACTGATTGTTTCAAATTGAAGGAATTTAGAGAACATCAGATACTAGAAATATCTTTTTTCTGGTGTCTCCTTCACCCAGTTCAGCCAAGAAATAAAAGAATTGCTTCTGTGCTTTAATTAACTAAAGTTGTATCACAGAAGGCAGGACTAAAGTCTGTCAACAGACCCTGATGGACTTTTGTCACACACTATTGTCCTCTATTTCAGTTCTGCTCAATATTTTAAAGAGAACCACTTGTATTCCTTTGTCTGTTCTGTTCCCTTAATAAACTTTGTCCCAGGACATGGCAGATTTTTCCAAGTCCATTGTATTCTCCTAAAAATAATTTACTAATTGTTTGGTCCTCCATCAGATGAGAGAGGCACAAAGGAGAGAGAATGGAGAAAGAAAGAAAAGAGGCCTTTATTGCCGGCATGGGAGGACTGCCGAAGAGATGCAAGCAACCTCTGCAGGGAAAAAATGAAAAACCACTGGCTTCGTCTGGAACTGACAGGGGCGGAGTTAAAGGGGCGGGAGAGACGACATTTTGACAGCTGATTGGGGGTGCATTGGCGCGACTGCGAAAAGCTGGAGGTTCAACTTTGGGTTTTGCAAGAAGAATGCGGTTCAGGGCTGAAGGGAGGCGCTGTCCAGAGCCATGTTGACTAGCACCTGGGAAAAACCCATCGCTAACCACTCAAGAACTGCCTGCCATCCTCCAGCTCTTTCTCTTAGAAGGGAGTATTTAAGTTTCAACTGTCTCACCTTTTACTTGAAGCTCATGGTTTGTGTGTTCCCATGTTATGGTTTCGCAACCCTCATGCGCATATTAAAAACATATACATCTCTTCTCTTATTTAATCTGTTTATTGTTGATTTGTTCCAGTCAATGTTTGGAGGGTGAAGGGAAGCGTTTCATTTCGGCCCTTAGGGATAGAACAGGAGTTGAGTATCACTCTAACTCTAAGATTGTGTCAGGGTTGAGAATTTAAGACTCTGAATTACCTTGAACATGAAGTGCCAGTACAACACAAAGGGCCACTAAGTTCCCCTTCCTTGGAATGGTCTCATTTTGTACCTGGTCATTCCACTAGGAAGGTGGGGCAACAAGCTCCTCCAGGTGGAAGCTGTTGACCTGTGTAGATTGTTCTCCTTGACCTTCTCTGGGATCCCAGACAGGGTAAGAGAAGAAGTTTGGGTTATTTCTGTTTAAAAAACAGCAGGTGGCTTGTTGAACTTCCCTAAGTACTCCGACCCTTGCCTGAGTGAATCCCTTCTATTAAGCCCCCCTGGAGGCATTTCTATAGCCTGTGTGTTTGTTTAGAGCTTTAAAAGGGATTTATTACAGCACCCTCTGGGCACACATTAAAAAATAAGCCAAACTACAAAGACGTATTTGCTCAAACTCACCTTGTATCCATTCTTGCTTTACTGCCCCCAACTTTATTGGGGGGATACTTTTCCCAGCAGCCTGAAGGTCAAAGAAATTGTCCTTTTCCATCTATAAGTGGTTCAGGCTTCAACTCTCTTTCTGGATACACAATGAGTTGGGCCCAAAGGAGCAACCCTAATAACAAGGGAAGGTGTTCATGTGGGTGATAATTGCCAGGATGACCCCGAGAGGTACAGCTCCATCCCCAGTAATCAACCCACACTTCCACACTCTTTCACATTTTTTGTATTCACCCACTGGTTTTCTTTCCAGTTCCTTTCTCTGCCTGCCAAAATATGACAGTTCTTTCTGAGGATAAATTTTATAACTCACCTGTTTATGATGTTCTCTTCTAGTCCCAAAATTATCTTTTTTCTCATCTGCTTTGTTAGCATTGTGTACACATCTTTTATTCATGCATCTGATGAATACTTACTTACCAGTTATCGTGTGCTGGTCTTCTGTCAAGCAATAGACATAGAATAGAGATCAACACAGATAAGGCTTTGACCTTCCTGGCCCTTATTTTCTAGGTTTCAGACAGACTAAAAACTCTGCTGAGCATGGTGGTGCGTATGTGTGAACCCAGCTATGGTACTCAGGAGGCTAAGGCAGGGGGATGGTAACTTCAGTCCCAGCCTGGGTAATTTGGAGAGACCTTTTTCAAAATAAAATTTAAAAAGGGCCAAAGATATAGCTTAATGCTAGAGTTCTTACCTAGTATGCAAAAGGCCTCAGGTTCAATATCTAGCATTGAGACAGACAGAGAGATAGACAGACAGACAGACGGACAGACAGACACACACACACACACACACACAGAGAAAGAGAGAGAGAGGGAGAGGGAGAGACAGATTAAAATCTTTATCTCCCTTATGGGTTAGAAATCATATTATGATCATACTTGTCACAGTCATCCTCTTCTTTCTCTTCATCTTAGCAAACCCTGTATAGCACTCTGTGTCTGGCTCTTCAGGTATTAAGACCAGCATCATGCCTTACTCAACTCTGTACTACCCCTACCCTCCCACATCGTTGAATACCTAACATCTTGCCTACCACATGGTACACACTCAGTTCATCTTTGTTGAATGCATATATTGTCATGTTGGCTAATTTTAAAGAAACCTAGACTGCTGATATTTATCATAGAAACATTTGAATTGAAGGAGACCCCATTAGGGATGAGTTTTTCTGTTTTCCCTAATTCCTGTTGTTACTGACCTCAGGTTCAGAAGGTCAATCCACAGAAAAACCAATGCCCAAGTGATGAGTGTTGAGGAGAAAGAAAGTGGGTTTTATTGAGGATGCTGGCAAACTGGAAGGGGCAGACACTTAAATATCTCAGGTTCTACCCACCAAGTCTTTGGGGAAGAAGGGGAATATTTATATGAGGATCAAGCAAAGGATTGTATGAAGAAATCAGTATTTTCCAGGAGCTTAAATCAGGCAGTTTTGATGTTGACTGGAGGAAGAGAATTCCTTCTGATGGCATTCTCTTATCTTGAGCAAGGAATTCCTGCTTTGAGTTAGTTTTGTGGTCCAACAGCTGGTTCTGGAACCAGCCCAGGAAAACAAGCAAGATCATAGAGATATAGACTGAGCGCCATATTCTGGGACTATAGAGGGAACAGGAATAAAGCAATATGGAGTCACTGATGGTAACAGACTGCTACCAAAACGTTCCAACATACACACAGGGTCTAAATAGGAGAATAGCGATGACTTCAAATATTTGCTGCACAGGAAATTTATATGGGGACTTGACTGTGTAGGTGATGGAGGAGACAATAAGAGGTGTGGTGGACTGCAAACACAGCAACAAACTTTTCCTTCTCACAATGAAGTGGGGCCTCCTTCTTTATTCCTTCAATCTGGGCTGTTTTCCAATTTCCTTTGGGAGGAAGTGATATACAGTTTCCAAGATTGGGAACTTCCCTTTCGCTTTTTTGGAACCAGCTGCCAATTGAACATGCCTGGGCCAGACTGTTAGATGGTGAGAGACACATGGGCCCCGCCATTGCCCCAAATGGCAGCCAGCCGGCTCCCAAAGTAGATTCTCCTGCTGAGTTGGCAGCTACCTGCAGATCCATGAATGTGCCTAGCTAAGAACAGCAGAAGAATTGCCTAGCTGATCCCAGTCTGAATTTTGCTACCTCACAAATTGTTAGCTGCAAATAAATGGAGGTTTCAGCTATTATGTTTTGGAGTAGTTTGTTTCACAGCAAAAGCAAACCGATAGATGAAATTCCAGAGATCAGCAACATCAGAGCACCACCACTGTCTTCCCCTAAAGAGGCAAAGAGGAGGCATCGAAACCCGAGCCCACGGCAACCAGAACACCCAGAAAAATGGGAATAAGGGCAAGAGTTTCTCATGGACCCTTAGAGGCATGAAGAAGATGGAAGAGAGGTTGTTAACTGCAGCAAGGACGTGGAGAGCTACCTTAGTTAGCTTTTTTCTTTTCTCTGACTTCCAATCTTCCACTAGCACTTGCTATTGGTAGAGCTCAGCTGACCACCAGTTGGGACAAGAATTTGGAGGTACAGCACCCAGGAGCCAGTTTCTCTGCAGCACAGAGCAGCACAGGGGAAATGCTAGAAAAATGGATCTAATTGCAAACAGGCCCAGCACTAGTACTGCATCCATTAGGAAACTAGGAAAGCTGGTGAGATATTTATTTATTTATGTATTTATTTTTAGTGTTAGGGATTGGATTCAGGGCTTTCACACTGTGCTATATACTCAGATCTTTTTAAATTTTTTTTTTTTGAAACAAGGTCTTGCTAAGTCTCTAAATTACCCAAAATGGATTTGAACTTGCTATCCTCCTGTCTTAGCCTCCCAGACTGCTTGGATTATAGGTGTGTGCCATCATGCCTAGCATGAGGTGAAATTATTGACCAAACTTTTAAAACAGTAAAGTGGATTCTCTTGTTTATATTTTATACTCAAGGATTTAGCTCAAACTGAAAGTGAATTCTTAGTTACTGGAAAACAGTGATTCCAAGTGTCTTAACTCTTGAGAAAATATTCAATCAAGCTGTATTAACCCATCTTAAAAAGTGTTACGTCCATTTTGGCCCACTGGCAAACAACCAAAACATAGCAGAAATGATACTATTAGGCCCAAAAATATGAACATAAAACACCAATTTTATTAATTTTGATTCATTTAGCAAGCATTAAAATCTTTCTGTGCACCATGAACCAAGCACAATGTAACACTGTATATATTCACACACAGAAAATTGCAATATGGTAGAAATGTCATTGAGATATCAAGACAGAGTAGCATGGGGCTATTTAAGTTGGGTTGTGAGAATGAGTAAGGGTTTAACAGATAGAAAGGGAAAATGTTGCTTTCAAGAGAAGTGTGCAAAACTTCAAGGATATGGGCTGGAGAGTTAGCTCAGCAGTTCAAGTGCTTGCTTGGTAAGTGCGAGGTCATGAGTTCAATCCCCAGTACCAAAAAGTAGTTCAAGGATATGAGATATCATATTTAAGAAATGCTAAGTACAGCAGTTTTCTGTGGGTGAAACACTGAATACAGGAGGGAATATGGAGAGAGAGGAGGCTGTAGAAGTAGCAGGTGCTAGACAAGGCTTCAAAGTCATATTGAAGGGTTTGTCCTTTACAGGCAATTGTGAGACTTTGGCTTTCTGAGAATTTTTTTTTTTTTTTTTAGAGTTTTAGAATTAAGTTAAATGTTTATTTTAAAGAGTTAAAAATGATGCAAAAAGTTAAAAAGTTCATGATTTCTGTCTCTCCTAGGTGTTCCCTGGGCTAGTGATCAGGTTAGCCTGACTTCCTTCTTCTAGGTAGGGTGGATTGGTTTGCTTATTTGATCTGGCTTAGATTTTAAAAATGGGATAACACACTTAAAAACTCTGCACTGTAACGTTATATGGACATAACTCCAGATGGATTAGATTTAATGCATTTTTTTATTCAACCGTTCTTTTACCAGTGGACATTCAGGTTGTTTCTCAGTCTTCAGCAAAGACAATGATAGTGCAGTCTGATTGTTTAAAGGTAATTCTAAGCAAATTGGGGTTTTCATGGCAATAAAATAGATTTCCAAAGGTAGAATTTCTGCGTCAATTGAGGTTTGTATTTTTAATTTTAATAGGTGTCTCCTACTTTTCTAACAAGTTGTTCCATTTCATATTTCTTCACACTGTCAGCCGGAACAAGATAGTATCACCTTTTCACTTGTACATTTAGGCAAATGTCATGGGTTAAAAAAAGGGCCTGCTTAGTTGGGTGTGGTGGTGCACGCCTTTAATCCCAGCACTGGGGAGGCTGAGGTAGAAGGAGCGTTGTGAGTTCAAGGCCAGCGTGGGCTACAACGTGAGTGCAAGGCCGGCCTGAGCTACATAGTGCGACCCTGCCTTGAAAAACTAGGGCCGGGAGTTTGGCTCAGTGGCATAAGTGCCTGTCTGGCAGGCATGAGGCTGTGAGTTCAATCCCCGGTGCCGCAAAAAACAAACAAACAAACAAAAAAAAACAAAAAAAAAAAAGGTAGGGGGCTGCTTAATTTGCCTTTCCTTGACTTCCACAGATATTATGCGTTTATATTTTGTGTTTATTAAAGATTCGCAGGCTTTCTCATGTGAATCATTTGTTCTTCTTGGTATATTAGTACTAATCTTTATCCATATATTTGGCAAAAGTTTCCTTTCCTTCACCAGATTATCACTTATGCTCCATTTTTTTTTAAAGAACACTTTAGATTAAGAAATAGCTACAAGTAGGGTGTGGTGGTGCATGTGTGTGATCCTAGCTACTAGGGGAGCAGGAGCACTGCACGTTTGAGACTAGGCCGAACATTTCAGAGAAATCCTGTCTCAAAAGTTTTTTTAAAAAATGTAACTCAGCAGTAGAATGCCCCTGGGCTCAATTACCAATATTGCTAAATGCATATATCCATACATACGTACTAACAAGAAGTTGAGAGAGAGAGAGAGAGAGAGAGAGAGAGAGAGAGAGAGAGAGAGAGCTGTGTACTCAAAACTAAGTTTCCCTAGAGTATAGCATCTTACATAAATAGCACAATATTAAAACCTCATTTGTCTTTTGGGGTAGGTTATGGTGCACATTTCTTATCTCACAGCTGTGGGAGTTGGAAAGCTGAGATCCCAGGTGAGGTAGTGAGGCAGGAGGTCAGGGCATTGCAAACTGACCAAGTGGGCATGACTTGTCAATAAGGGAGATCCAGGAAATGTGCAACAAAGAAAAAAACAAACAACAGTTCCCAAAGCCTGGGATCAGGGAATGCTATCTTTATTCTTCTCTTGAGAACTCAAGCAGATTTTTGATAGTGATATAGGGGAAAGAAACTCCCAAACTACTAGATGTCTGGTATGAGTTTGCATTCTCTAAAATTGAAGAATGAATTAGGAACAGTGGAAGTTAAGAGCAGAATATATTTATTGAGGGAAAGAAAGCTTCTGTCCAAGAGGGAGACAGAAGGGGTCCCAAGTGGGTTGCCAAAGATCCTGCCTTTTCTTGGGATCTTTATAGAGCAAAACCATGAGGTGAAGCAGGTCCAAGGTAGGGAAAAATGAGAACTCACAAGGCAGGTGGGTATGAGGTGGGACACAATTATGGTCAACCAGTAAGATTAGAGTGTAATCATTCAGGTAAAATTGATTAAATCAGCAGCAAATGGGGAAATAAGTCACGTAGCAAGCGCACATGAATACAGGACAGGTCCTTTGACTGTAGGGGTTTGGGTTATTGGCTCCTTCTGGTTTCCTCTAGGTGATCAATACCTATTTAGAATATCATGTTTATTCCAATGTTTATCCTTGAGTGTGACTGCATTTGTTTTGTCTTTTGTCTTGAGATCTGGCGTGCAGTGGGGTGTTTGTTTTTCCCCATAGTTGCGAGGTATCTGATTTTCTGCACTGACTCCTTCGAGGGCCCAGCTCTGCCTGATTGCCTATAATATTTCTGTCTAACTCAGCTGCCTGTAACAATAGGATGGTCTAGACCTAGAAAGTGAGAAATAAAAAAGATGGCCAGCATTAAGCTCATTGCCACTGTGCTCTCTTTTTCACAGTGTTTTGCTCTCATCCTGCACAATATACTTCTTTTCCTACTTTAAATTGGCCCATATTGCACTTGCTCTGCAAAGAATGTTTCTTTTCCTGCCTTTAATAAATGTAAAACCCCTTTGCCATTATTTTATCCAATTCTTTGTCCAGGACAAGAAGACCCTAGAAAGAATCTCTACAAAGTGTCCCCAGCACCCAGAACCTGATAACAGCAGGGCTGGTTTCTTCTGAGACCTGTCTCCTTGACTTGTGGATGGTGTTATGGTTTATGTTCCTGTGGCCCGCCCCACAAGCCTCATGTAATCATGGATGGGGCTGAGTTTAGTGTTTGTGATTGGTTTGTTGTCTGGCACTGGGATTGGTGGTGTGAGTGCTGCACCCACCCAGGGGTGAAGCCAGCATACAGTGTAAGGGTGAGAAGAAGGCGTGCCTTCCCTCTCTTGCTGGTTCATGCTTGCTGTTTACAGCAGGCATGAATGGCGGCCTTCCAACCGTGCCACCCTGCCTTGCAGCCAGCTGAGTATGAACTGAAACCTTCAATATTGTGAGAAATAAACCTTTCCTTCCCTAATTTTGGGCATCAGTCATTTTGTCTCAGCAATGAGAGAAAAGTAACCAAGACAGATGGCCATCTTTTCCTTTGGTCTTTGCATGGTCTTCCCTCAGTGTGTGTCTGTGTCATCTGTGTGAATCTTTCGACTGTAACTTTCTTGTAAATTTACATATCTTAGGAAAGTCTCACCACACATCTTTTCAATCTTTCTTTCTTTCTTTCTTTCTTTCTTTCTTCTTTTATGGTGCTAGGAACAAAACTCAGGGCCTTGCATATTCTAAGCAGCATTATTTTCTTAACTATTTTCAGATATTTATTTTTTGCATTTGGAACTTTAAAAGCCTTGGTGTCTCAGCCCAAAATTTGAGAGACAGACATCACTCTTTCTCTGTCTTTTTATTCTATTCAGGCCCTCAGTGGCTGGGTGGGTCCCACCCACACTGGTGAGGGAAGATATTCCTTACTCAGTCTTCTGATTCAAATGCTAATTTCTTCCAGAAACACTCTCACAGACACACCCAGAGAAGATTACACAGGCTTTGAGTACCAAGAAATAGGAAATCAGGACTCATCTTTAAAATTATCCTCATATCATTAAATATTATGGGGCATACCATATAAGGTGGTTCTATATACATGCACATGGAAAACTTCCAAGATAGACTGTTAAGTGGAAAGAGAATGAATCAAACAAGCAAAAAAAAAAGACATGGCATCATTTATATTAAGAAGAAAAATTCCACACAAAACAATAGAAAATTTTTTCTATGTAAATATGCATAGAATATATTTGGAACACTCCCAAGAGATTACCATCATTAAATTTTGAATTTTTAATGATGTGTTGTTGAATTTTTTTGTATTGTTGAATTTTTAAAGCATGATAATATATTCTTGTTTTGCACAATTAAAAATAATTTTCAAAGAATAAATAAAATATTCTGTTGTGAGTACAGACAAGAGATGATGTAGCAGCAAAAGGGATGATAAATAATAGGGTAGCAGGGAGAGATTACCTGAGACCTATGCCAGGGAGTCTGATTCTGTGGGTCTAAAGAGGCCAGATTTGGCCACTTGCCTCAAAAATCAAATGAAAAAAGTAACAGTGAAGCAGGAAAGAAATTTATTATTCAGCAGGGCCGCACTGGTGTAATTAAAGCCAGATGTGCCGCACAACTCTAACCCCAGCACTCGGGAGACTGGGACAAGAGGATTGCTGCAAGTTCAAGGCCAACCTGAGCTACAAAGTGAGTTAAAGCCTAGCCTAAACGTCATAGTGAAACTTTGTCTCAAAAAAGACCAGAAAAAATAGTAAAAATAGTTCATTTAGTTAGTTAATGAATATGGCAACTAGCTAGGGAAAGGGCCTGATGTACAGTTGGGTGATCACACTGACACTGATAAGAATTAAATTAAGAATTAAGAGTAAACTAGGACTTTGGATCAGAATAAGCTTCCTTAGGAAACATAGAATGCAGCTCTGGTCCCTACTAAAGGCAGCTGCAGTCCTTTCCTACTAAACTCCTGAGTTTCCAGGAACTTGAAATGCAAACTAACTAGTTTTTCTTTTAAAATTCCAGTTTCCTTTAAATCCTATATGCTGAGTAATTGGGTTAGAGAGCTTGAGTTTCAATTGATCATTTTAAATTCACAGATCCACCTATGGCAAAAAGTGGTCACTAAATACTTGAGCAATTCCTGTGTTCTGCTTATCTATAAAAAGTTTTGGACCAAGGAACCATGTGGAAATTTCGCTTTTCAGATTCCTTTCCTGGAGAAACCAGGAACCTTTTTTCCTTCTCCTTATTTTCAATAAAAAGTCTGCTAACAGCTTCCCTTTGGGTCACAACATCACTCTTCTGTGTTTGTGAAATCACAAGCTCAGTTTATACAGAATTAACTGTTTCAGTGGGAAGCACGGAGACCAGTGTCCTATGCTCCGTCTTGCAAGAGCTAATAAGAGGCTTGGAGTTACACAAAGAAGGAACAAAAACAGGAGTCAAGAAGTCTTGGTCAGAATGTGCTCTGGTTTATCATTATCTCAGGTTTGATTGTGCAAAGTCCTGCTGGCTCCTGGAAAATTATAATTGGTTGAAGTAGCATATCAGTACCAAATATGGAATGATTACTCCTGCTTAGGTAGCAGCCTCTGTTCCCAACAGGGGGTAAATTGTACCTGCTAAGGGAGACAGTCCCACCATGGAGTAATCTGCGTGCAAGTCTTCATGTTTCTAGAATCTTGAAAATATCTTAGTTGTTCTTATCTTGGTGTCTTCAGTCCTGAAGGGAGTTAAGAGAGGTTAGGTAAATATAGGACTAATCAGTCTTGTATTATCAGATTTTAAATAGATTCTCTTTAAATAATTAATATGTCTGTGTGCAGAGTTGAGCAGGAATCTGACCCAAAATTTGAGGTAGCAAAGGTGACATACAAAATGAAGGCAGAAATGTTACCAGGTTTTGGGGTGCTGGAGTCTCCTTCTAGTGATTGTTTCTTAGGCTCATTCTGTCCTGAACAAAGAATTAGTCAAGATGAGTTCAGAGAGTAGCAAGATTATACATTTTTTAAAGGTAAGAAAATAAAAAAGAAAAAAAAAAAAGAAACATGCTCTGCAGAGTGAGTTCAGGCCTACTAAAGGTAAGCACATAGATACAGCCTGCAAACAACACGGTGGAACACTGAAAGAGTTAACAGTGGCACCTGGCTTGATGGTGGCATTCTTTTGTACCTCCCACTTCTCAAGTTAATGTCAGGTGTAGGCCTTCCTATCAAAAACCTGATCTAGTTCTTGTAAGAATTGAAAATAGCACTCCCTGATTGGTTCCAAGTGCTGGGCTTTTGGAACTGTTCTGCACATGCGCCGTGAAACTCTGTGATCAACAGGTCATGCCCACTTTCTCCAGCTAGTTTGCCATGCCCTAATTTCCTGCATCAGAAAGGCCAAGCTTTTATTCTGCTTTTAGTTACTTGTTGGACCTCTGCAGGCCCAACTGAAAACCCAGCACTTTTCAGGTAAAACATCTTAGTGCCTATTATACTGTGTGGAAGGTGAAAAACAAGTGGCTTTCAAATAAAAGGGGGTGGTGTGGGAGATGACTTTAAAGTTTTGAATTTAGGTGACTGGGTTTCTTTTATTTAGTTAAAAGACACAAAAAGGACAACAGATTTTGGAGGAGTTATGGGGGTTGGGTGACAGGGTAAATGTTCAAATTATTACTTCCCTTAACAACCCCTACATTCTTAAGGAGGAAACTATTTTCTACCCTTTGAATGTTTGATAACAAAATCTGTGAAGTAACCTGACAGGAGACAGATTTATAGACAAATTTTAAAAATGATTTTATTTTATTTTATTTTATTTTTTGTCTTTTTGAGACAGGATCTTACTATGCAGTTCAGTCTGGCCTTGAGCTCATTTTGTAGCCCAGGCTGGTCTTGAACTCACAATGATTCTCCTGTCTTAGCCTCCCAAGTGCTGGGATTACAGGCAGGTGCCACCATGCCCAGCTCTAAAAATTTTTTTAAATTATATGTGTAAACATAGGAGTTCTGAGGCAGGAGATTAGGACATGGCAATGTGGCTGGGCAAGTGGATATGATCTATCAATCACAGGGATCCAGCACACATGCACAGAAAAACAATTCCCAAGTCCTGCACCCAGGACCAATCAGAAAATGCTACCTCCAATTGTTCTGCTGTGAGATTAAGCAGGTTTTTGATAGAACTGCCTAGATTTGATATCAAAATGGGGGTTATAAAAGTTGGCCACCATTAAGCTCATGGTCACTGTATTCTATTTCTCAGTGAACCACTCTGTACTCTGCAGAGAATACTTCTTTTCCTACATTTAATTGGCTTGCACTCACTCTGCAGAGCATATTTCTTTTCCTACTTTTAGTAAATGTAAAACCTCACTATCTTTTATGGGAATCTTGACCAATTCTTTGTTCAGGACAGTAAGAACCTGGAAAGAATCTCTAGAAGGAGACTACAGTACTCCAGAACCTTGGTAATAGTTGATGAAACCTACATAATGCATGTCAGTCTCTTCCTGTATAGCACTCTGGATTCCCTTTGGTCCTTTTAGGAGAAGGCTTGGACTCTTTCCTATTCCACAAGTGGCCTAATGTCAGAGAGAAAACCTTAAGTAAGAATCCTAAGAGCAAAGGCAAATATCAAGAGAATGCTACCAAAGATTCTTGCCTCTTCTCTTCATGCCAAAAAAATCGCCCTACAATACCCAAGACCTGTGTTACCCTGACCTTGCCACAAAAATTATTTCTTTTAAAATGTGTGTTGGGGGATGGGTTGGTGGGTGTATTGGTGAATTTTTCATTGGTGTGACAAAGTACCTGACATAATAACTTCAAGGAGGAAAGGTTTATTTTGGCTCATGGTTTCAGAGATTTTAGTCCATGGCTAGCTGGTTCCAAGGCAGAAACATCATGGAGAAGGAAAGCTGCTTACAAAATGGTAGTTGGGACACAGAGAGAGCAAGGAAGATCTAGAAAGACAAATATATCCTTCAAGGGTGTGGCTCCTCCAGTGACTCATCTCTTGCAACTGGATCCCATCTCCTAATAACACATTCAGTTGTTAATTTATTGATGGATTGATCCATTGATGAAGTTGGTGCTCCTAAAACACAATCATCTTCTGAAAGTCACACCTCTGAACACATAACACTTTGGGGGGAATTAATGGAAGAAAGGTTTATTTTAGCTCATAGTTTGTAGAAATTTCAGTCTATAGTTGGCTGGCATGGCAGAGGGCCATAGCAGCGGAGAAGCAGTCCACATCAGGGCGGTCAGAAGGAAGGAGGCAGCAAGCAGCTGTAAAAACAAAACAAAACAAAACAAAACAAAACAAAGCAAAGCAAAGCAAAGCAAAACAAAACAAAACAAAAACAAGCCTCTCTTTCCCTTTTATCCCATTCAGGCTACAAGCCTTTTGGGTGGTGCCACCCATACCCAGGGTGAGTCATCCTATTATCCATACCCAGAACTATACTAATTTCAATTAGTAGACTAATTTAGTATCACATATCCTTAATCTCAGTGTGACACACTCCAGATCCACCCAACTTCAAAAAGCCTTACCTATGGGCACATGAGGCTTTGTGGGGACTTCTAGGTACAAGCCATGACAAAAATCTTTAGAAAAAAACTTTTTTTAATGAGTTTCCTAGAAGGGAAAAAGGCTTGAGTAATTTTTGTGTCTTGAAGCTCAGTTAAGTATAATTTTAAAATCTTGACTTCATTGTCTCCTTTCTACCTGGTTTTTATTTCTTTTATACTACCTCATAATGGGCACCAGATGACTAGCCTCCCCCCTGCACATGTTCCTGGTCTAAATCACAGCTCTTCCAAATGGATTTACTCCAATTCCAAGTCTCTTTGTGTCTGGATAGTTGTTCTCAGTGTCACATGATATCCAGGTTCTTTGTATACAAAACAAAAAAATTGGGCAGGACACACAGAAGCAATGAGAAAGGCAGAAATTTATTTAAGAAAGTATATACTCCACAAAACAGGAGAGGTCCAATGAGAAAACTCAAAAATGAGTTTAACTCAGAGCAGCCCCCATCTGTTTTAGGTTTGAGGTTAAATTACATTTGGAAGGGTTCCAAACAGGCAGCATCAAGAGATGAATACTTTCAGTAGTGAAAGCCCACCCTCAAGAATGGAGGGCAGGAAGGGCCAGAGATGGAACATCTTAGCTACTTTACTTGTTGCTGAGACAAAATACCTGACACTCAAAGTTAAATGAGGAAAGGTTTATATAGCTCAGTTTGTAGAGGGTTTTAGTCCATAATCAGCTGGTTGCAAAGCGGGGTGGCTTGATAGAGGGGCATCACAGAGAAGAAAACAGTTCATGGTAGGCAGAAAATAGCAAAAGTAAGCAAGTAAGGGACCTTAGAAGCTTTTTTCTGCCCCCTTTACACTCTATCTAGGCCACCACAATTAGGGCAGTGCCAAACCAATCGGTGGACTGATTTACTAATCACATGCCTTTAATCCCAGCCTCACACACTCTAGATTCAGCCACCTCTGAAAAAGCCCCACCTATGTCCACATGAGGCTTTGGGGGACATCTAAACACAAACCATAACACGGAGATTGCAGTGAGTTTCAAGGCTGGTTTCTCTTTGTTTTCCTAGATTTTGAGGAGTGGAGAGGGTGGCAACTAACTGGACTTTTTTCCTGGTTAACTCTGAGTTTCCACGCCTACATCTTGTGGGTAAATGTTTGACTTTACATGGGCTTGAACAGAAACAGCATGGCTGCCAAAACCCATTAGGGGAGTCAAAACTGCAATGCTAAGAATATTATGATCACAGGTTACCCTCAGTTACTCTGAAGCAGTTTGAACTATGATCCTTGGGTTCATGACAGAGATCAAGAAAGTATGCTAGGGCAAGAGCATATTTTTTAGGCTCATGTCAGAATGTTAAGGAGATAAAGTGAGGGTAGGACCTTATTTCTCAGGATCATATCAAGATGTTAAGGAAATATGGTGAGAACAGGATACTCTTGTAGTCTCCAAGAGCCAGAAAGCATCCTGTCTGCTTTGAACCTAAGACCAAGATATCTCCCACATTGTCATCTCATCCCTCATCATCTTGGCTGCTTCTTTCCAAAATTCCAACCCAGTAGGACTTTCTAGTTGGTGGCAATGCTCCTATGGGAACTGAGGCAAGGCAGAAGCATGTAGAGGGCAAAATTTAAGGAATAGCTTACTTTCAGGTACCAACCCCTCCATTTATAAAACCCTGGAGGGGCTCCTTAAATTTTGAGCCCTGCCTGTCTCACTCACCTTGTCTTAATCTTGGTTCAGGCTTATATAGCACATGTATTCTAAGTGAGGGTTACTCTAACTCTAGAGGGTCAGAAAGTGACTCTTAGTTTAGGGAGAAACAAAAATGCTTTCACTGTTTATGTATGAAGTACAAATATACATATAGTACATGAAATATATATATATATGTATATATATATATATATATATATATATATATACTACAATCTGTTTGTTTTATAAAAATTTCATGGTAGGTGAAGATTAAGAAAAAGTGTAATAACGGCTCCTTAGAGGAGCAATAATGAAAAAGAGGTGAAGAAACAGTGATACAGAATACTGAACGTAAGTACTATGGAGCACTAGAAATGTAGCAAGTGAAACTGTGACAATGAAATTGAAATAGAATTTAATTTCCATGCATCTCAATTTATATTCCCACATCTATGTTTGGCAGTTACTATGTTATATGGCACAGATTGAAAGGATGGATAAGCCAATAAAACAATCATAGTTTCTGGTTTGGTTCAAAATACAATCATATTCTAGAAATGATATCTCCTTTCAGTTCACAATATAAGTATCCATCTCTTCACTCCTATAATCTCTCAGACAAAACTAGTGGTCCCAGAACACTACCACAGCTCAATTTCCCTAGTGCACTTACCATAGAGGGCAAACAAAGTACAGCAGAGGGAAAAAAATAGGCAACTTGGCTGGGCAAGATGGCACACATCTGTAATCCTAATACTCTGGGAGACTGAGGCAGGAGGACTGAAAGTTTGCATCCAGCCCTGGCATCTTAGTGACCTAGTAAAACCTTGTCTCAAAATGGAAAAAGGCTGAGATATAGCTCAGTGTGAAGGCTTCTATATTCAATGTCCAGTACCAACAACAACAACAACAAGAAGATGAAGAAGTACAAATACACTATAAAAGGGGATTGAAGCCATTGCCCTAGAGGAAAATGGTCTCCCAACCCTACCTTCTTGTGGGGTACTGGAGGCACACTCTGCACCCTCTCTAATGCTCAGGGCATCTTGAATTTATAGAAGTTCATTTTTCCATAATTGCCCTGGCTCTGATTGCTGCAATGTTCCAATCTCAAATGTGCATCACTTTACTTCTCTGTGTACCAGGATCCCCAGCTGGGAGGTTGCAGATCTTTCTCACTCTAGAGTACATGGGACCTGTGAGCTCTGTCTTAAGGGCCTTTCCTTGTTTCAATAGCGGCCCAAACTGGAGACACCCCTGTCCTTCTGTCATGTTTGAGCCTAATCCTGCTAGGATCTTGGGATCCCAGAAAGAACTGAATAGTCTTCCTTTTCCTTTTCCTTTTCTCTTCTCTTGTCTTCTTTTCTTTTCTTTTCTTTTTTTGTCTTTTTGAGATAGGGTTTCACTGTGCAGTTCAGGTTGGCCTTGAACTCACTTTGCAGCCCAAACTAGCCTTGAAATCCCAGTGATCCTTCTGCCTCAGCCTCCCAAATGCTGGGATTATAGGCGTGTACCACCATGCCCAGCCTCAGTCTGTCTTTCAATACTGTTTTTCCCTAGCTTCTATTTTTCTTTTTAAAATAACAGTAAACATTTATTATCTCAGAAAGCATCTATGAGTCAGGAATTCCAGATCAGATTAGTTGCACGGTTCTAGTCTAGGGTTTCTCATGAGGTTCTCTATGCACTGATGGCCAGTATGTCTGGGTCGAGTGAGGCAGGACACAATCATATGCAGTGAGGTACAAGACTTACTACGCATAGACAGGCAACAAGGGACAGTAGAAGCCTGCGTGATGTGATAAAAAATATGGTAAATGTTTAAACTTTAAAAATTTGTTATGGTAAAAGATTCCCTCCCCCCAGATACTCCCTCTCATTTCAAACATACATATCCCATAGTTTTTGTCACTTTTGGGAAGATTCTAGAAGTGTTCTTTCAGGTCTTCAATTGTGCTCTTGTGGCTGCCTTGATGTCCTGAATTGATTCGAAGCATTCACCTTTCACAATTGTTTTGACTTTGGGGAAGAGCCAGGGGTCTCAAAGCATCAGATCCAGTGAATAAGGTGAGTGGAGACCCATCAAGATATGTTTATGAGTCTGCCTTTCCCTTGGTGGCATGCAGCAGCAGCATTCACTGTGTTTTTGATTATGCTTTGTAAAGACAGGAAAGACTTCAAGAAGCACTTCAAAAAGTGGCTAGAATGATGGAATGAGCGTATTCAAAGTGAGGGTAGTATTTTGAGGGGATTAATGGCAATGTGTCATTTACTGCAATAAAAATTTTAGAAGGCAGAAGAGCTGTACCGTCTGGAGAGAAACCAGTGTATGTAATAAATTTTTAAAATCTGCGTATTCACCATGTATTCTGATCGCTCCTGGAGGGCATCACAGCAAGCCATTCCCCCAAAGCTCAGAAAGCTGTCTGGGGTGGGAGGAGGTGTCTCAATTCTATTCCCTTTTTACATTGCAGCAGAGGAACCCCTAAAAGAAGCCATCCTGGGTTTGATACCATGGGGGCCTCAGAGTCACTGGGCTAAATAATTGAAAGATCCCTTTTTGTAAAGGTGATGGGCACTACAATAGAACCTATCCCCGTCGGTCCCTCCCTATCTCAGATGCTGTGTCAGCAGCACGTGCTGTAGTAAGTTCTACAAATGAGAGAGGAGGGAGAACCTGGCAGAAGCGATGCTCCCTGCGAAACTGTCCTGCACAGGCTGCAGTTGAGATGTCAGCCAAAGGCGAGATCATCTGCAAGGCTGAGCTGGGCTGCAGGACCACCTTCTGAGGTGGCTCACTTCACCCTGGGTGCTGGTGAGCTGGTACTGACTGTTGGGAGGTTTCAGTTCCTTGCCATCACAGACTTCTCCTGAGGCTGTTTGAGTGTCCTACAGCATTTTCACTCTTCAGTAAACTTTCTCTTTTGTGATAGAACTAAAAGCATCCTGTTTTGACCACCATTGCTCCCTTGGCAGAAAATCACGCTACAGCCAGGTATTTGGTTCAGTGGCTTAAGCACCTGTCTGGCAGGCATGAGGTTGTGAATTCAATCCCTGGGGCCACAAAAAAACAAAAACAAAAACAAAAACAAAAACAAAAAAACCTCACGCTACTTTCTTATGAGTTCTAGTTTTGTTTCCCTTGGAGCCTCATTTTGCTTGTCTCAAGTGGAGTTGGTTGGGGATGTTGGCTCCCTCTCCTTTGCCATTGGAGGGCTGATACTCTGCATCTACAGGTGCCTTCCTTCTCCTTTTGCACTCTTACCATTCCTATTTAGACTGCATCATTAAAACCTGCTTGTCAAGCCGATCCCATTCAGCTTCAAGTTTTGAAGGTCTCCTTTCAAATTCTGAGCAGTTTTCCATTTACCAAAATCTGAAAAAATTTTAACACAGATTATAATCTGAATTAATTAATTAATTAATTGTCTTTTAAAAACAGGGCTTTCACTGTGCGGTTTGTGCTGGCCTTGAACTCACTTTGTAGCCCAGGCTGACCTCAAACTCACAGGGTGCCTCCTGCCTCAGTCTCCCGAGTGCTGAGATTAAAGGCATGCACTACTGTACCTGGCCTTATAGTCCAAATTTCAGAATAAAATGGTCTTTCAGTTCCCAAAATGCTTGTAAGTATGCAATAACTTTAGAGAATGTTCCTTCTACTGACCCAAAGAAGATGATGTATCCTTATAGAGAAGAACTCCCTTTCTGACCTGTTTGGGGCTCATACATTCATAGCCATTATCCAGGCTTAGGGACTGCCAAGTGTGAGCGAAAAGTGGAATAGAAAGCCTGTGGGTGCAGACTACTACACCATTTGTCAACTCCCACATCTGCATACCCGCCCCTATCCTGCTGTGAGGTGGACCTGCCTTGTTCTGTGAGTCCTGATGTGTGATTGAGCTTCTTCCCAGGGTTGGGATCTGTCTATTTTCTTGCCAGAATTTGCTTGTAGAGATAATAGTTAAATTTTCAGGATATTTGCAAGTTGGGTGTTAAACACAGCCATTATTAAAAATTAAATTACATACACTTATGATTAATTAAATTATATATTAAAAGATAATAAAAACTCAAAACTCGCAGCTTCCTAATCATTTTGCATTTTATTATTGTCTGTGCCCTTGAAGTATAAAAATACATACTATAGTTGTCCTTATCGATGGTTTCACTTTCTTTCTATTTCAGTTACAGCCAACTGTAGTTGGAAAATATTAAGTGGAAAATTCCATATTTGAAGAGAGAGAGAGAGAAAAAGAAAGAGAGAGGGGGAGAGGGAGGGGGAAAGGAGAGAGAGAGAGGGAGAACCAATTCACTTAACTTTTATCTCAGTACATTTTTGCAATTGTATTTCATTTTCAGTTATTGTGTTTAATCTTTTACTGTACCTAAATTTCTAGATTAAATTTTATCATAAGAGATATGCGTATGTATTGAAAGACATAATGTACAAAGGGAGCTTGGTGCTATTCATACAGGTATCCACTGGGGGGCCTTAGAAAGCATGCCCCTTGCATAAGGGGGAAGAGGAATACACAGATGTGGATAAATGTCTGTGCATATATATGCATATATAATGTATATGCTATTTAGCATTTATCCACATAAATATTGCAGAAATACTACATATTGGAGGAGCTTTTCTCAACTTGGAACTCCACATTTAGTGACAACCTCTGATAGCTTGAAATCAGCCATGGTTGAATATTTGAACTGCAATAATGGTTAGCTAATGTTTCAAATCAGAGACTGATTTATTGTCTTTTTGAATAGATGCGCAGAATTTAGAAAGTGACAGAGAAAACTTAAACAGGGCGGATTAAATGTCAATGTGTGCTGTGTCTGTTGTAGTTACATTATGAATTGCACAAAACATTGTAGGATCAAGGTTGAATTGTAACCATAAGTTAATGTCAAATCCATGAGTTCAGCAAAATTCAGCAAAAGCATTCTAGGAGAATGAGCTAGCTGCCAAATGTAGTGGTGCATGTTGGTCATCTCAGCTACTTGAGAGGCTGAAGCAGGAGGTCCTCAAGTTTGAGACAGTCTAAAAGCATAGTGTCTTACTTACTTTTCTTTCATTGCTGGTACAACATTTCAGATACCCAAAATCAGGGAAGGAAAGGTTTATTTAGTTCACAGTTCGTAGTATTTTCAGTCCATAATCAGCTGGCTCCAAAGTAAGGTGGTACATGGTAGAAGGGCAACAGTTCATGGTGGCAGAAGATAGCAAAAGCAACAAGAGTAAAAAGGGGGAGAACACACCACCTTTCCTCCCTTATACTGTAGGTAGGTTGCCCACCCTGGGTGGGTGTAGCACTCACATTGTCTCTTTGCCCTCCTCTTGCACAGGCTCAGGATGTTTACAAAGTGAGCGCCCTGGCCCTCTGCTGAGTCACTTAGTTAAACTTCTAAACTTCTCAAGTTGATATAATATATCAACCATTACACTTAGTGAGAACACATCTCAAAATAAAATATAAAAAAGGCTGAGGAAGGAGCTCAGTGGTAGAGAACTTGCCTAGCATACATAAGGCCCTGGGTTTAATCCTTATTAACACACACGATGAACCTTCTTGATGCAGTCTGATAGACATCTTCATATGTATATGTACCTTGCCCCGCTGCCCAGAGCCAGTTGCTACCAGAACCACCAAACCTGCCTATCCAAGCAGGACTTTGGCCAAAAAAGTGCTGCTGGGAGGTGCTGCCTCAGCTTCCTGTGGAGCTCAGATTCCCACTTGGCACAACTCATTCCCATGGCAGGATGTGCACGTCTTCCACATGGGATTTTGCCCAGAAATGTGGTTAGGCAGCCACAGGAGGCATCCTTCAAGGAGCGGACCACCCACACTCCTGCCTCCTGTGCACACTCATTCCTGCTGCCAGATCACCTGATGTGAGATGTGCATGTGTATAGGAAGAAGCCAGCAAAGATGGCCAGGATCCCAAGCCCCTTAGTCCACAGCCTTCTCCTCTCTCCCCAGATGTCAAGAGAATTTTATCCAAGGGACATTTCCTTCAGGCAAAACTTTCTCTAAGAAATGTTTCTTACTGTACAGCCTTCAACTATCTCCTTTATTTTTTTATTTTTATTTTTATTTTTGGGGTACCAGGGATTGAACTCATGACCTTGCTCTTAATAGGCAGGCACTACGTCGCTGAGCCAACTGTCTCCTTTAAAACCACCTGGTAAGCATGTTCACCACTGGACCCTACCCAGGCCTATTGGATCTAATATCTGCACAAGACTGCAGTTCTAACTGCCACATGCACTCATTCATTTATTATTTGTTGTCTGCCAGACTCTGTTTCAGGTTCTGGATATGCCCGGGAACAAAGCAAAGCAAAGCAAAACACAGTACAACCCCAGCCCTTAGAGTGTAGATTTTTTTTTTTTCTTGGCACCGGGGATTGAACTCACAACCTCGCACCTACCAGGGGAGGCGCTTAAGCCACTGAGCCAAACTCGCAGCCCAGCAAAGCAAAACAAAACAAAACACAAACTATGTTTATGTGGGGGTTATGGCCGGTGGGGATACACTTAGTACACATAATTTTAAAGCAAAATACAGTTGTTCTTTTGTATCTGTAGGAGAGGAATTTCAGGACTTCTTAGATACCAAAATCCATGGGTGCTCAAGTATCCTGTAAAATGGTGTATTATTTGCACATAACCTATGTATATCTTCCTTTGAACTTTAAATCATTTCTAGATTATGAACTCATAATACCTATTACAATGTAAATGCTGTCTAAAGAGTTGACATACTCTATTGTTTACAGAATAATGGCAAGAAAAAGTCTGTGCATGATCAACACAGATACATCATTTGTATCTTTTTTTTGTTAATCTATGGCTGACTGAATCCATAGATGTGAAATGTGCAGATCTAGACACCAAGTGTATATAGTACATAAGATAGTAATGAGAATTCAGGAAAAGAGTAAAGCCAGCAAGGTAGATAAGGAATAGGAAGATAACATTTTAGTAGAGAACTGCAGTAAGTCATGAGAGTGAGAGAGACTTAAAGGGAACTATGTGGAACACTTTGGGGCTAGGGAGGGACAGGGAGACAGAGAGAGACAGGGAGAAGGAGGGCGGGGAAGAGAGGAATAGGGGGATATGCATAATATGGGAAATAAGAAGTGGCAGTGGTAAATCAGTAAGAAGGGAAGTCAGAGACTGGGGAGAAGCCAATCTTGCTCTTATATAACAGCCTACTCTCCTGGGAACTAACTAGGGTCCCATAACAACTACCTAATCCTTCCCATGGGCACTGCCCCCAGTAACTTAATTGTCTCCCCCTAAGCTTCACATTTTAAGAGTTCCGCCTCCTACGTTGGGGACCAGGTCTCCAATTCATGAACCCTTGGGGGCCAAACCACCTCCCAAGCATAGCACACAGCCTCAAAACTCTCACGATATCACAGAAGAAATCACACAAGAAGTTAACCAGGGTCAGTCTCTTTCTTACATGTTATTCTAGATCTGAAAGTTTAAACTCCAGTGGCCTACTCTGATAACATCTCTGTCCTACCAGCCATTTTATTACATCCATCCTAATGGACTTGCTGTGTTTGCTCTGCCTGTCCTTCAGTCCTTCCCAAGCGATTTCTTTCCTAACTAGATCTCAAAGATCATGATTTCCAGAACACGCCCATCAGGCCTCCAAATCCTTCATCTTCCCACCCTTCTTTCACTGTAGATCACATTCTCCTTATCCATTCACTAAATCCAATTGACTCTCCCCCTTAAATCTAGCTCAGATTTGTCCATTTGCTTCATTTCTACTGCCACTTCCCATTAGGGACACCACTACTAACTTCATGCCTCTGCAACCCCTCAAATGGCTTCTCTGAGTCTAGCCCTGCCCTTTTCTAGTTCATTTGTTGCAGCCAGAGTGACCTGTCCAGTAGACAACGATTAAACTTCACTTTTTGAAATGACATGCAACAATACTCATTCTTCTGGTTGTCCAGATATATGAGTTTTGACAAAGGCATCTAGTCATAAAGCCATGGTTATACAGTCTGTCCCAATAGTATTGCCTTTTCCAGCCTGATATATAAATGTAATCATACAATGTGTAGACTTTTTAGTCTGACTTCTGGGCTTACTATATTGTATTTGTCATTCATTCAAATTATTGTGCATACATAGTTTTTCCTTTTTTATTGCTAATTAGTGTTCCCTTGTGTGCAACAAACACTGTTTAGCCATTTGCCAGTTGAAGGACATTTGGGTTGTTTCTGGTTTGGTGTTGGCATGAACAGATATGCTTCTATAAACATACGTGTTTTTGGGTGAACGTAAGTTTATTTCCATTGGATAAATCTGTAGGAGTGGGATTATTGGGTTGCATGATAAGCATATTTAACTTTGCAAGGAACTGCCAAATTGTTTTCCAAGGCGGCTTTACCGTTTTGCATCTATGCCAGGAGTTTATGAGGAGTTCAGTTGCTCTTCATCCTTGCCAACACTCACCACTGTCTGTGTTTTTAATTTTAGGTATTCCAGGGTATGTATAGAAATACTTCATTTGCATAAGTTGCAAATGTGATCATGCTGCACTTAAACTATCTGCAATTGCCTGTTACTTGGAGGGTTAAGCTCTAACTGGTTAGCATGACTTTGAAGAGCTAGTTGTGGCGGCTGGGGGAAGTGTTTGCAGTGGTATCCCTTCTCACTGCTCAGTCTTTGCTGCCACCATCGTAGTGTAGTATTTGAATTTTTGTCCTGACCACACTGAACTACTCACAGTTCCCTCAATACACTGTTTTTTTTCATCCTTTGAATTTCTATGTATGCTATTACCTCTGTCTAAAACAATCCCCTCTCTTCTTTCATCTGGTTAATTCCTATTTTCCTGTCCTTAAGTTAGAGGCCAATTACTCCAGATATCACTGACTGACTCTCTTCATTCCCAGTCTCAGTCCTAATTCCCCCTCTATACTGGTTAATCTTGCTATTAACTACACTGGATTAAAAAACTCCTGAAGAAGTCTGTTTTGGTTACTTTTCTCTCATTGTTAAGACAAAATACCTGACACTCAAAATGAAGGAAGGAAAGGTTTATTTAGCTTACAGTTTGCGGAGGTTTCAGTCCATAATCAGCTGGCTCCAAGGCAGGGTGGCATGGCTAAACGGCAGCTGTTCATGGCAGCCACAAGCAACAAGAGTGAAAAGGGCAAAAAGGGCAATGCATGCTTCTTTCTGTCTATTATATGGTATGCCAGCTACCTGCCTCTGGGAGGGTGCAGCACTCACACTGCCAATTCCAGTGCTAGGTAACAAACCAATTATGAATGCTAGACTCAGCCACTCCATGACTGCATGAGACTTGGGGGGCCATCCAAACACAAACCATAACAAGGTGATTGGATTATGAAGGGACTAACCTTGTTAATGGTTTACACATCAATGAGTGCATAGCTGAATAGTCCATTGGGATGTAGGACCTCGTTGGAGGAAGTGAGTCATGGCGGTATAACTGTGGGGACTGTATCTAGTTTTTGATTCTCCTCTCTGTCTCTTTCCTGGCTCTCTGTTCCTTGGATGCCATCAGTTGAGTAGTTTTCTTCCACCACACCCTTCTGCATGATATTTATGCCTTGGAGCCTACTAACCATGGACTGAAATTTTTGAAACCACGACCTTTCCTTTAACTTGCAGTGTCAGGTATTTGTCCCAGCAACAAAAAACTGAACAATACATCTTCCTGCCCAGTCTCCCCACTTACAATCTGTTGCATCTTTCTCTAGCTATTTCCAACTGTGGTAGATTTCAAAACCAACTACCATGTTTCACAGCTTTGCTCAACAAGAGATGGAATTTTCCTCTGCTCTTTTAAATTATTGTGCCCATTTTATAGACAAGAAAACTGAGCTTGAGATCACATAACTTTGAAGTGATGAAGTTGTATTCAAGCTCAGTTGAATTCAATCTAGCTCCTGGTTGTAATCTCTTTCTGCCAGGTTGCAGGAGTCCAGTGGTCAAAAACAGGCCTCTCTGAAGCCTTGTTTGCCCTGGACTTCTTTCTGCCTTGGAACATCACGTCCTTTGTTTAGTAAACCTCCTCTGACTTCCATTCCAACAATAGGAGTTTAATGGGGATTTACAACCCTTTGTATCTTGCTACAGTGCACAGGAGACTTTGTGAGTTAGAACTGAAGAAGGAGATGTGAGCCTGACCACCAGTGGCCACTATGCTTCCTTCAGGTTTCATGGAGGAAAAATAGGAAGAAAGTGTAGGAAGCGGGAGGCAGGGAGGTGTCTTGTGTTAAGCAGGAGCACCTGAGCTCCTGGTTTTATTGTCCCTGAAGGTAGCTACATGCTAGTCTTCCCAGGGTTTAGTTACCTTGGTTAATAAATTCCGGGCTTAACCTCAGTTAGTTGAAACTAGGCCGCTTGCAATAATTTAAAGAACATTTATAGTACACCAGACTTGGGGGGAATTCATTGAAAGGGGAGGATTAAAGCATTAGGTGACATCAGCCCCTCTGAACAGTTCAAGGGTCAAGTGAGGATGGTCTGCTGATGACCCCAGTGAAGTGTGGCTCAGGCTCCTTGCTCCTACAGAAAGTGACGGCTCTCAGCCAAAAATTTGACTTTGATTGCAAAGGCATTTAGGACTTAGGGGAGAAATGAAAATGCATGCTCCTACATCAGAGGAAAAAAAAAGTGTCTAACAGGTTGTGAATAATTCAGATTTAATTACTAGGAAAATGCCTTCCTTTTCTTTATTCTTTTATTCTTCCCTCTGCCTGATGCTTAGGCAGCAGGTTTGGTAGATATTTTTTTGTTCCAGAAATTCTACTTGAGAAAGAGTGAGCCAAGTCTTTAGCTCTTTTTCTTTTGGGTGTGAAAACTCCGTGTTTGGAATGTGGGCAGGAAGGAGGGAGCAGCAGGTATTCCTGCTCTTCTTACGGAAAACTGCCACCCCCCGCCGGGAGAGCCTTATCCTAACACCTGAGGCCTCTGAGCCCGTGGCCACAGACTGGAAGGCACATATGCAAAATGCTCCCAACCGTGCAGATGGGTGCCATTACAATTTTGTGGTATTGTATTGCAGACAGAGCCTCATCACTGCTCAGCAATCCTATTACACGCCCACTGCCATCAATTTCAAACCTCATTACTTGCTTCAAGACCTCGGTACCCACTATCCCAGGCCCATACTTGCCTCCTTGCAGAAGATGAATTTTTAAAATAATAGCTCTATTGAGATATAATTCCTATAATATAAAATATACTCCCTTAGAGTGTATAATTAAATGGTTAAATCATCTTTCTATATTCACAAGGTGGTATCATCATCACCACTATTTAATTTTGAAACATTTTTATTGTTCCAAAAAGAAGCCCCATACCTGTTCGCAAACCCTCCTCTCCACTTCCCTCCTCCTAATAGCCCAAGCAATCACTGGTCTACTTTATCTACTGTCTGAAGGTAAGATTTGCCTACTCCAGACATTTCATATAGATGGAATCATACAATGCATGATTTTTGAGCCTGGCATGTTTTTATCTAGTGTGATGTTTTCAAGGCCATCCGTGTTGTACTATGTATCATTGCATTATTTCTTTTTATGTATGGCAGAGTAATATTCCATTGTATGGATGTGTATTTGATGTCTCTGTTCATCAACTGGTGGACCTTTGGGTTGCTTCCAATTGTAGACTATTATGAATCATGCTATTATACAGACTTGTATACAAGTTTATGTGTATCTATATTGGGTATGCTATGTCCCCCCAAGTCCTCACATACTTTTGATGGGGCTGAGTCTGGCACTTGCTTGTGTTCGGTTTGCTGTACCCGCCCAGGGGTGGAGCCAACATACAGTGTAATGGAAGGTGGGTCTTCCTCTTGTTCGCTTCTGCTTCCGCCTCCCTCTCTCTTGCCAGCGCGCCTTGTGGCTTGCAGCCGCCATAAACTGTAGCCCCGTCATGCCACGCTATCTTGGAGCCAACTTATGGACTAAAACTCCCGAGAAACTGTAAGAATAAACCTCTCCTTCCCTAATTTTGGGCGTCAGGTATTTTGTCTCAGCAACAAGCGAAAAGTAACTAAGACAGTATCTCTGAGAGAGTAATTGCTGGGTTATACAATAACCCAAAACTGTAACTCTTTGAGTGGCCATTGAATTGTTAGGTCGTGAGGTAACTTCTTGAGAAATTGTCAAACTGTTTTCCAAAATAGCTTTACCATTTTACAGTCTTACCAGTAACTGGCAAGAGTTCCAGTTTCTCCATGTCCTTGCTAACCCTTGTAAAACACTGATACCTCCTTGGTGGATGATTGGTTGGTTCTAGACCTCTATGGATATAAAAGTCCATGCATGCTTAAGTCTTTTATATAAAATGCTTTTATATTTTAGTTATCCTAGTGGATGCAAGTGATACCTCATTGTGATTTCGATTTGCATTTTCCTAATGATTAATGATGTTGAACATGTTTATATGCTTAGAAGTTATTTATATATCTTCAAATCCTTTGCCCATTTTAGGCAGTTATATTATTTTTCACTTTATTATTGAGTCAGGCTTCCTTATATAGCCTGGTTTATTAGGTATATAATTTTCATGTATTTTCTCTCATTTTGTGGATTGTCTTTCTACTTTCTTAAGTCACTTAAAATACGATTTAAAAAATTTTATGACATTCAACTTATCCAATTTTTTCTTCTCACATGTACTTTTACTGTCATATTAAAGAAACCATGATCTAATCCAAGATCACGAGGATTTATTTCCATATTTTCTTCTAGAAGTTTTATAGTTTCAGCTCTTTCTTTCAAAAATTATTAATTCTTAATTTGTTTTGCATATGGTTTGAAGCAGGGGTCCATTTTCATTCTTTTGCATGTAGATATCCAGTCATCTGGCACCACTTATTGACTCTTCTTTTTTACTTGAAGTATGTTGACAACCTGGTTGAAAATCAATTCCTTCTAAATATAAGGCTTATGTCTGGCCCTTCAGCTTTATTCTGTTGATCTCTGTGTTTAATGCCAGTATCACACTATCTTTATACTGTAACTTAGCACTAGGCTTAAAATGGGAGTTTGTGAGCCCTCCACATGTTTTGTTCTTTTTCAAGGTTGTTTTTACTATCCTGGGCTCCTTGAGTTTCTATCTCAATTTTAACTTTAGCTTGTCCATTTTTGAAAAAAAATGCTGCTGGAAGTGTGGTAGGGATTGCACTGAATGTACAGATCATTTTGAGGACTATTGTCATCTGAACAATATTAAGTATTCCATCTAAGAATATAGACTGTCTTTCCATTTGTTTCCATAGATTTTTCTGAATCCTTTCTGTAACATTCTGCAGTAGTATACAAACCTGACACTTTTCTTGTTGAATTTATTCCTGTGGTGGTTAATCTTAATGGCCAACTGGATGGGTTTAAGAGGTGCTGAGATCAGTAAAGCACACATTTAGATGTGTCTGGGAGGGTCATGTATGACCTTGGGGAACACATCTGGTCTCTGGCCCTTTGCTCTTTGACTCTTCCCCTGCTCTCTGCTTCCAGAATGCCATGATTTGAGCAGATTTCTTCTATCATGTCCCTCTGCTGTGTTTCTGCCTAGCTGACCGAGGACTAAAACCTCAAAAAATGCAAGACAAACTTTTTCTTTAAGTTGTGAGTGTCAATAACAGAAAGCTAATACAATTCTAAAATCCCCTTATTCTAAGAGACCTTGTTTTCCAATTTCTTTTCTTCTCCTTCTTGTTTCTTTTAGGGGGGGCAGGGTCTCACTATGTAGTGTAGGCTGAGCTTGAACTCACTACATAACCTAGGTTGGCCTGGAACTCATGGTGATCCTCCTGCCTCAGCTTCCTGAGTGCTGGGATTACATGTGTGCACCACCAACCTTAGCTGAGTTTCATTTTTAACTCATCTGTGCTTACTGCATGAGAACACAATAGTACAGCAAGGTGTAGCAAGGGCTTTGGAAGCAGTCAGACCTGGTGATAGATGCTGACTCTACCACTGCATTCACTTGCTATGTGAATGTGAGCTAGTATCCCGACTTCTTTGAACTTTGATATTTCACCTATAAAAATGGAAAAATCCATTGTAGTATTTTTTAAACAAACACTTTTAAATTAAAATAAAATTTACATATAATAAAATGTACAGATCTTAAGTATTCAAACTGATGATTTTGACTCTTCTATATATCTACATAGTAACAATACTGAAACAAGATAAGAAACATTTATATCATCTCAGAAAAATAATGTATTTCCCTTTCTAGTTAATCCAGTTCTATCACTATAGATTCATTAGTCTAGATTCCCATAAGTGCAGTCTACAGCACTTCCTCTTTTGTAATGAGCTTCTTTTGTGTGGCATAATGTCTTTGAGGTTTGTTCGTGTTTTCGTGGGCACTTGTGACTTATTCCTTTGTGCTACTGAGTAGTGCTTCATCGTGTGGACACACTACATACTACAAATTGTTCATTGAAGTGTAAGTGACCTTCTTCCTGTCTCTGAAAGTTTTAGGAGTTTCACTTTGTACTTGATAGTGTATCTAGATGTGGGACTTCTTTAATTCATCATATGTTTTGGTGCCTTTACTGGTACAATCATGATCTGGTGTTATCTGGGTCATTTCCACTCTGGGGCTATTATGAATAAGGTTGCTATGAATATTTGGGTGCAACTGTTTTCGTGGATGTATCTTTTGGTTTGTCCTGGATAAATATCTAGGCATGGGATTCTGGGTCATATTCTGTAGTAGAAACATGTTTAATTTTATGCAAAATTTTCAAGTAGTTCAAAATAACAATGTAGTAGAGTTGCAGTTGTTCTGGGTTGTTATTGTTACCTGGAGTTGTGAGCTGGTATGATGTCAGCCATTCTAATAGGTTTGAAATGATATTCCATTTCGTTTTTAGTTGGCTTTTCCCTGATAACTAAAGACAATGAGCACTATTTCACCTTATTGGCTATTTATGTATTATCCTTTGTGAATTTTTTTCCTAGTGCTGGAGATCAAACTTGGAAACTTGTGCATGCTAGGCAAGTGCTCAACCATTGAGCTATATCCCCAGCCCCTTTTGTGAATTATTTGTTCATGATTTTTTGTCCACTGAAAACATTGAGTTTGACTTTTATTGCTAATTTGTATGAGTTCTCTGTGTATTTTGGATACTATTACTTTGCTATAGATACTATATATATCTTCCAGCCCCAGGATAGGTGTTTTGAGGCTCAAATGAAGAATTATATGTCAAAGACAATGCCTGGCATGTAGTAGTTATTTCAAAAAGGACAAAGGCTGCAGGGGAATGATCTTCCTTAACTCCCTGCCCATCAACTCCACAGCTAGGCTGCATCTGCTCTCCTTAGTTTTTCTCTTCAAAGGAAGAGTCTCTCAACTGGATCCACCTCTTGCTGTATGAATGATTCTTACCTATATGTTCAATTTTATTCTTATTCTATGTCATATATATTCAAAGACTACAGTTTTCCCCATTAAAAATAACATATTCAAAAAACTGAAGTTTTTTCTACTAAAAACAAAAATAAGTGGGAAGGAAATAGGATGAAATATTTGTAAGTAAACTTTCTCCTGTCTCTGAAAGTTTTAGGGTTTTTCTCTTTGTATTTGATGATGTATCTTAATACATTTCTTAAATTCATTGCACTTATTGGTGTCCTTACTAGAACAGTGCACATTGCTTACCACAGGGGCTGATCTGTTTGTTCATTCTTCTCAGGTCAGCACCTTGACAAATATATTCAGTCGTCCAAATCTGTGGATTCAATCAACTGCAGATGGAAAATATTAGGACGATGAGAATTGCACCTGTACTGAATACGTATAGAGTTTTCCTATTGTTATTCCCTAAATGCTACAACATAATGGCTATTTACATGACATTTGCATTATATTAAGTACTATAGGTAAGCTACAGATGATCAAAAGTAAATAAGAGGGTATGTGTTGGTTAAATGTATATACTATGCCATTTCATTTAAGACACTGGAGCATCAATGGATTTTCTTATCTGGAGGATCCTGGAACAAATCTTCCACTGATACCAAGGAACACTGTACTCCTGGGCTCCTATACTCCCCCCATCTTTCCCATATTTCTTGAACCTGAGCTTGGAGTTCCTCCTCCAATATCCCTGCTTTCTTTGGAGATTCTCCTACATGCTTTGAGATGGTGGTTCCCCCCAGTTTTGTTTATTTGTAGTTTGTACACTGTTTGCTTCTCCATTTTCAGGTTTGACTTAGAATTTCTAACAAACTGATGGCATTTTTTCCCCATGCTGTTATAGATTTGTGTCATAGGAAGCAGCATAATAAACATATGGGCACTTATGCTTAGATGATCATCTGAGCCAATATCCAAGGAAATTTTCTAACATGCTACTTATACATTGCATACAGAGCATTGTACTTGGTTCATCGCAGGCACTCAGCAAGTTATTTGCAGACTGAATCAAGTGACTGGTAGGTGGCAGGGAAGCTTTCAGACACTGTAAAGACCCCAGGCTCTATAATCCAGTGCTCAGAAACATGAGATGTTAAAATACATGGACTCAGGTTTGAACTTGGCTCAATCACTTACTGGCAAGTTGACTCTGGGAGAGTTACATTACCTCTCCACACCTCATATCCCTCCTTAATAAAATAGGAATGATAAAAATTCCCACCTGGTGGGATTGCAATGAGCCTAAATGCAATCAAACATAAAATACTTAGAATAGCACCTGGTGCATATATCAGAAAAGATTAAATTTGTTTTAAATTAGAAAACAAAATATTTCAGATCCAAACACATGTTTTAGGCATATGATTCCTTGTACTCATACCAGCTATCCCCCTCCCACGGAATCTCTTTCCTCATTCACCTGCACCTTCCTACGCTTGGAACCCTATACCACCTGCTCCACATCTATGTGA
>RJWM01011129.1:0-60879 GCA_004363535.1 Dasyprocta punctata | reverse complement strand
ACCTCTAGCACTTTGGTTGACAATTAATCTTTATTGTGAGCATTAATGGGGGGAGTTTATTAATGTGATGATAGGTGTTGAGGTGGGGCTATTGGGATGTGATTAGGATTAGATAAAATCATTGCTGGAGCCCCAGTAGTGAATAATTGTGGTTTTTTAAGAATAGAGATTGACCAGAAGATACACACACACACACACATGTACACATACACACACACACAGATGCACACACACCCTGTCTCTGCTTCTGTGTTTTTGCATGACCTTGGTAATTCTGCCAGCAAGAAATCCATTCCCAGATCTGGTCCCTTGACTTTGGACCAGAACATTGAGCTCAAATAAACTTCTCTTTTGGTGCATTTATCCACTCTTGTGATACCGTTATCCACTCTAGAAAACAGACTAAGACTTACGTACTAAACTAGCCAGAGTTGAAGAGAGAAGGAATGAATTGCAAGGTTTATCTGACAGTATTATACAACAGACATAAAGGAAAATAAAATGAAAAATTGAAAAATGTGAAAGAAAAATATGGAAACTGAGGCAAATTAAGAGATGCGGAGGGTAGAATGTCATAGTCCAATGCACATACAGCGTAATATGGTTTCCAAAGTGAGGTAGGAGAGCAATGAGGAGGAGACAGTGACCAGACAGAGAAAAGGGATTTTCCCCGGGAGAAGCAAAAAGGACGGAAGAAAGTCAGTAGTCAGAGGAACCGATATCCTTACAGAAGTAAAAAAGAAGGCACGCACAGCTTCCTCCCAGCCACTGAGAATGCTGCCCTCTCACAAACTGCACTTTACAGCATGGACAGAAGAGGGTGATCTTGAACTAGAAATCCTGATTTCTAGCAGGAAAATAGATTAACTCCACAGGGAAGGTGCTCATGAGCAGTAAGTAGGAAACAGAGCTAAACTATTTTAGACGACCGGCATCTGTACCAAAGCATCAGCCAGTAAGGAGGCTGCGGCCCCACATGAATTGGATAGCATCAATCAAGCATTGAGAGCAGTGAAAATCATGCAAATGAGACAGAAACGGTGAACGGGGTGAGAAAGGAACTGAGGCTTCATTGAAATTGGGAAAGAAATTGAAGCAGAAAAAAGAAAACAAAACTCAATCCCTTAAATGAAGATTAAATAGCAAGCTGCTCAATGGAGAAGGGCTCAAAATGGCAATTAAAGAACACTTAAAACAATAGGAAAATAGGTCAGAAAAATAATATGTAGAAGAAAATAAAGACAATTAAATTAAAAGATAATGAAAATCCAAATTAAGTATAATTGGAGTCACTGATGAACTAAAATGAAGCGTAACAACGAAGTGGAACTAATATTTAAAAGGAAAGACCAAGAAAACCAAATATTAAAAGGACCTATGGCGAACCTGGGAAATTTGACTTGTGATAATAAATTGTAATACAATTACTAGACTCCACAGATGAATGAAAAAGTCTGAGATCTAATTTATTTATGAAAACTTAAATTGACATATGCTTGGTTAAAACAAGGTAAGAATAGCTAAGCAGCATTCCAATAAATTCAAGAAAATGACAGATGAATATTTTATATCCAGCCAAGCTTTATTTAAAGTGCTATGTTAGTTTTCTCTAGTGCCTTAACAAATTGCTGCAAACTTGGTAGTTTAAACGTGGAAGTGTATTCACTCAGTTCTGGGGCCAGGTGTCTGAAAGCCAGGCGTCAGCAAGGCCTGCGCCCTCGGAGGCCAGGGGAGAATTCTTCCTCTGCCTCAGCTTCCAGTGACTCCTGAAGTCCTCAGCATTTCTTGCTGTAGCTGCAGCCTTTTAAGCTCACCTTTATCTTCACAGCATTGTCTTTGTTTTGTGTGTGTTTCCCTGTGTGTCCAAATCTGCTTTTCCGTTCTCTGATAAAGACACCAATAATTGGATTTGAAGCGTATTCTAAATCCAGGATAATTTTACCTTCAGATCCTCAACTCATTACACCCTCAGAGATGCTGATTCCAAACTGTGTCATGGGACAGGGGCAGTTTTATGGCTTGGACACATTTTCTTGGGGACACAATTCAACTTATTCCAAACATCAAGGCAAATGAACAAAACAACACCGAATGCTTAATTACTCCACTGATTTAGAAAGTACTGTACTTACAAACCATGCCTGAGGAATCTAGCTCTATTCAGCTGAGAAATGACAGTTTAGAACTCTAACTTTATTTAACCACCTTCATTTAACTGCGAAATGACAGAAAACTTTGGTAAGAGGAGTGAGCTTGAGTATTTAGTAAATGGACTGCTGAACAAGGCTGCAGCCAGGGTGTAAGGGCAGAATGTACAAACAATACGATCTCACAAAATAGAACGCACCTAAAAGTGAGACGGGTGGTAGAGGCAAGGAAAAGTGGAATCCGGTTATTGGCTGTTGTGCAGGTAAGGCAGGACATTTTAAAAAATAAACTGCAGAGTTCAAAAATGAAGAAGGGGTTAAAAGCATGAGTACAAAGGTAACCACGAGAAAAAAAGTAATTTTTTAAGTATAAAAAGGAATTAAGAAAAAAGGTAAAGAAGCATATTGCATATTGTAAGAAACACCATAAATGCTATGTGAAGTTTGCAGTAAAAGTAATATGATGATGTTTAGACCATGTATTACTGTTAATCCATGAAAAGAAAATAGGCTTTCAGGTGGACTCATTCAGTAACCGCAGCTTTGTGCTGATTGTGCGAGACAGGAAATAAGGGAGTGGGTGTTAAAGAGCTGAAATGAAATAATAGGCGATTTATACCCACTATCAGACAAGTCAGACAGTGCCAAAAAGCATTAATTGAGACAATGAAAAACATTTTCCTTAGTCTTCTTATATACTAAAAGCCATGGTTTACGACAAAGGGCTAAGAGCTGTGAGCGCGCAGCACGAAGCAGCGCAACTCTAAGCGCTGCCAAGCAGGAGCTGCCAGTGGTGAAAGGAGGCTGCGAGTGAAATGGGTTCTAATAAGAGAGTTTAACACAGCACTTCCGACACGAGACAGGTCAAGCGAACAAAGAAAAAGGTAAGAATATACAACTATGAGCTAAAGTATAATAACCCAGGTGTTTTGAAAGTATATAGAGAACCGGGCCTGAGCACCTCCAACCAGGAGACATGTAAGACTGCCTTCTGGGGGTCTGCGTGACAGGTGTGGACCCCAGGAAGAGAAACATGTGCCCCCCCATACCTACCTGTGCGCGGGCTAAGAATCAAGGACAAAGCTCCCCCACCACAAAGCAACCTGCTCGTTTGGAGGTCTGGCTACATTGATAGCAACTAGGGTACATAAAGCAGCTAAATGCTAGTATTGTTATGTTCATTTTGCAGGCCTGGGGCTTGCAGCCTGAGCATCTCTTTGGAAGATGACAGTACGCAATGTAACAAAAATGGGGGACTCTCTTCTGTCTGGTCTTCGAGGCCCAATATTGTTCTCATTGTTTTGCTTTATTCTGATTAATTTTTTTGGCCTTATTTTATACTCTGTTTTTATTGATTTTATTGTGTTTTTTTTGTTTGTTTGATTTTACTATACCTGTTGGAAAGGTCAACTATTCTGAAAATAACAAGATATACTATGGTAGCTATTGTTTTCATAGTGTCTTTCTTGGAGGTTTTGTACCAGTTCTACTGCTTTGTTTTGATTGACTTCGTTCTGTTACATTTTGTTGGATTTTACTATCTTTAAAATAAAAAAAAGCAAAAAAAAATAAATAAATAAAAAAAAGGAAGTTTATAGAAACTTCTACTCCGATAATGGAGAAGATACTTTCTTTTCTTTTCACATTTCTATATTCACTCATTAAAAAAATCATGACTTAGGTCATAAGAAAAACATCAGTAGGTACAATAAAGTACAAATATTATAAATAGTATTCCCTAACCACAATGTAGTAAAACTAGACATCAAGAATGATTAAAAACCCAGACAATTCTTACATGCACATTGGTACTAAAAATACTAGATATTAGACAAATCTTGATTGAAAGTGGAAATAGAATTTATAGAACTTCTGGAAGTAACTGTGAACACTATACAACCACATCTGTGAGATATGTTTAAAATAGTGATGAGCAGGAAAAGTAATAATCTCAAGCACTTGTATAAATAAAAGTAAATGAATAAAAATAATTAAATCCTACCTTAAAAAACCATGAACAAAACAATAAAGACAACAAAAGGAAAGCATAAGGAAGGGTATAGCAAATTCTGAGCAGAGTTTAGTGAGGTAGAAAACAGCAGGTTAAGTTAGCAAATAAGTCTGATTCCATAAAAAATTACTGAAATACAGAAACCAGTAGCTAAATTAATAAAGGAAAATAGCTATACAAAATAAAAAATGATAAGAATTATTGAAACAAATTAAATTCAAATTTGCATATTGCTATGCAAATAAACTTGAAATTAAATATACTAAAACTGACCCCAAGAGAAACAGAGAGTTTCAGTAGACCAGGATTCACAGGACACATGGAGCTATCCAGGAACTAGCGTGAAAGAATACCCAGAATGTGGGAGACAACTTGAGCGGGTCACCTTGAATGCAGAACAATTGCTGCAACTTTGATTATATTGAGACATTTCCTTGTGTTGATATATACAGAGCTGACTATGATATATCCTTTTCTCTTCATTTGGCCCTAAGCATTGCAAATAAGGTTAGCTGAGGTACTGATATGTAATCTCTAAAGCCATCTGACAGTATCCTGTTGCCTCCCATAGTGATCTCTGTAAAATATATAGGCATGGCGGGATGGCAGAGCCAGTGAGCTCCAGAAATGTCAACTGGGTATGAGCCTCGAGAAAGAGGTTATGAGTCCCCAGGGCATAAAAGTTTACATATCAGAAGCAGGTACTGGTATGTAGTCTTTGAAGCCATCAGACAGTGTCCTGTTTCCTCCCAAAGTGACCTTTGTAAAATGTATAAAGCACAGCGGGATGGCAGAGCCAGTGAGCTCCGGGAATGTCGACTGGGGATGAGCCTCGAGAAAGAGGCTGTGAATTCCCAGGGCATAAAGTTTGCATATCAGAAACTGAAGCAGCAGCCTCCTAAAACAATTCAGTTGCTATCTTGATTGGGTTGTGCAAATTGAGCCCCTTGCATATCTTCATCTGCATTTTACAGAGATACCTTTCTCACTACCTTGTTAGCCAGCTCAAGTTACGTAGTTCCCACCATCCTCACTGTCACTCATCCTCAAGCCACCCCCTTGCTTCACTAGTTAATAAATTCTGGGAGAGGCCTAGGATCAAGGCCTTTGTCCACATGTCCTCACGAGGATTGGACTCAGGACCCCTTGGCTGCCCTTAACCTGGAATATGTCTCGGAATCTTTACTCTCGCCGTGGGTTGTATAGGAGGTGGTAGATTGGAATTAACTTACCGGGATTCCAATAACATCTCAGTGGATTTATAACTATAACTTCTTGGATTGTGAGGAAAACTAGACAAAGGATTTCAGTACTTGGATTACCGTACTCAATATTTGGGGCTACAATATTTGGTGCTTGATGTGGCTACAATACCAGAAGTTTTCACAGGGGAAATATACCTCATCCTTTTAGATCAAAGAAATTGTGCCACATAAATGATTTCAGAATATAGAAAAATAGAATGAAGGAAACTACCCAAATTCTTTAAATGAAGTGCATAGAACATTGACATCTAAGCCTGATAAAAAGAGTAGTACCAAATCACTTATGAATATTGATAGAAAAATCCTTAATAAAATATTAATGAATAGATTCCATAACTACATTAAGAAAATGGTGAACTATGACTAAGTGTGATTTGTATCCAAATGCAAGGATCATTTAATATTAGAAAATTTATTAATATGCTTCACTACATAATTAGTCTCAAGAGGAAAACAGTCATAAATATTTTTATAAATGTGGAAAAAAGCTTTTGACAGAGTTCCATACTACTAAAAACACCTGGAAAAATGGAAATTTTCTTAACATAATAAAAAATTCTTTCTTAAATCCTAAAATTGAACTTTCCACAGTGGTTAGTAACGTGAATAATTTCACCATGTCTAGTATTATTTAATAAGCATGGGAAGAAAAGCCAATATGATCAGAGAAAGGAAAACATTTAACTGGAAAAGAAAAAGAACTTTAAAAATCCTATAAAATCAATGATGAAACTAATTCAAGCATTAAAAGAATTTAATAAGGTAGCAGTATAGAAAATTAACTGGCTAACATTAATAGCTTTTCACCACTTAGGAATTACTGTATAATGAAAGGATAATCCATTTATAATAGCAAAATGTGTACAAATGAAATACTTAGGTTAATTCAAGAAATGTGCAAAATTTTAAGGCTCATAAAGAATTTTTACTTTATTTTATTTTTTGCGGCACCAGGGATTGAACTCACAACCTTGTAGCTGCCAGGGCAGGTGCTTAAGCCACTGAGCCGAACTCCCAGCCCTAGTTTTTTGAGGCAGGGTCGCACTATGTAGCTCAGGCCGGTCTTGTGCTTGCATTGTGGCCTAAGTCGGCCTCGAACTCACAATGTTCCTCCTACCTCAGCCTCCTGAGTGCTGGCATTAAAGGTGTGTGCCACCACGTCTGGCTTCATAAAGAATTTTTAAATAAAATGGAAAATATTCCTTGCTCTTAGAGAAGACATCTGAATATCATTTTCTATAAGTTAATATAGCATATACATCGGTGATCTTAACAAGTATACCAATGGGCTTTTTATCTGAAGGTCATCAAATTGATTGCAGTTTGTGCAGAATAAAGTAACATAAGATTAGCTGAGAAAACACTGAAAAGAAAGCACTACAGGTGGAATAGTGGGGTGGAGAGGACTAAAATGCCTCTTCACAGAAAAAGGATTTTGGTAATGAAGCTATTCAGTAATTCAGATAATGAGGTCCTGGGGTATAAACACTCAGATCAATGGGATAGATTAGAAAATTCAAATGTAGAACAGGAAATTTAAATGAGACCCACATATATATAGAAATTTACTACAGGTAGTTAGTATCTGAAATTGCTAGAGCAAAGACAGATTTTTAAAAAATGGTGTTAGGATAACTGGATAACCTTTTAGGAAAAGTTCTATTCCTTATAGCTCATACAAAAATAAGCTTCAAAAGGATCAGAGAAATAAAATGTGAAAAAACAAAAAAGCTTAATAGCACATTCTGTGGGCAAACAGGCAAAGAAAAAGCCAATCTTACCCACTGCAAATGAGGATGCGAAAGCGTCGATCCTCTATGGAGAGAAATTTGCCGATAAATAGCAAAGCTGCATATGCGCTTGCTCTTGGACCTAGCAATTCGACTCTAGAAATATTCTGTAAAAGTGTACTTCCCAACGCATGAAAGGATGCATCTACAAGTTTCTTCATTGCCGCGTTAAATGACCTAAACACCTGTCAGGGCTTGACTGGTTAAATGGGTTAAATTACATCACATTTACAGAATGGTTATTAAATGTAGCTGTGAAAGAAGATGAAGATCACAGCTATGAACTCGCATGTAGGACTTTTTAGGATGTAAATTTATATATGTACCCATCTTTTGTGTGAGAAAGCAAGAAATAAGAAGCACACGTGTTTATGTATGCAAAAATAAATACGAGTGAGAAGAAGCAAGAAATAATAAAATTGCTTACATTTGTAGAGGGTGTACATAGAGAGTGTGACAATAGTAGATCAATAATGGCAATATTTATTAAGTATATAAAAAATTTAAGGACGCAGTTAACAAACTTGATGAAAACAGTTTTGCTATCACTGAGCTAAAAATAATTAGAGAAGCTATAGCTTTCCCCAAGTAAAACATGGAACATATGTAAAATTTCTCAACTAATTCATTTCATAGAGACTTTTTCCAAGTAAATTTAGGTTATAAATCAATAATGAAATGTATTTAAATAATTCTTGCATGTTTGAAATATACAAAACATAATGGTAACCTAAGGGTTGAGGAGGGTATAAAAATTGGAATTTCGACATGTAATAAATGATAATGAAAATTAGCAAAATACAACCCTTGACCGTCTCTCCCCTTCTTTGAGCACACTTATCTCATCCTTCTTGGCTCTTTCCGAAGCAGTGACAACAGTGTCTTTAGTTGCACAGTCCTGGTTGCCTCGATGTCCTGAATCCATTCAAAACTTTCCACTTTCATGGTCATTTTGACTTTGGGCAGGAGCCAGAAGCCGCGTGGTGCCGGATCCCGTGAGTAATGGGGACGAGGGCACAGCGTCAGGTTTTATGAACCCGCCTTTTGTTGGGTGGCATCGGCAGCAGCATTCACTGTATTTTTGATCATGTCTCATAATGGCACCCAGGAAAGAGGACTCCAGAGCTGCTTCTGAAAGTGGCAGGAACCATGGGATAAGCGTGTTTGAAGTGAGGGGGAGGAATTTGAAAGGGACTCATGGCAACGCGCCTTTTGCTGTCATGAATCCGTTTTATTGCAATGGTAATGGTCCACTTTGGAGCCTCAAGACTGTTTCTGCTTTTAGTATCGGTCCTGCATTTCTGTCCCTGAGTCCTTTTGTCCAGCCTCTTAGCCTGGCTACTCCCTTCACTGTTTGCATCATATCAGTTTGTTCCCGCACAGCCCTAGAAACCTTACTGGATCAAACCTCTGACTTCAAACTCTTCTTCCTTTCTCTTGATTCTTCTGGAGCCAAACATTTGACATCTTCCTCCTCCTCACTTTGTAAGCACAAGAAAGCACTGCATTAGTGTCCGGATTGGGAGGAGAGGTGACAACTGTCCAAAGAAGCAATACCAGCAAACACCTAACATACTCCTTGCCATGTATGTTTGGACACGTGGATAATTCATGAATGAAACACAGCAACCATCTTACGAGCAGCGTCTCAACTCTGGTTGGAGGGTAGCATCATTTATGTTACCCGCCACCCTCTATTTCAGAATAGAACTTCTTTTTTATAATCGCACATTTGGGTGGTTTGCTTAAACCAGAACACTATAGAGTGGAAATGCAAGACCCTTGGGAAAAATGAGAAATTGAGATGCCTAATGGTGATGATGAAGCATTTGTCAGCCTTTCGATTAAATAAGTTGTCTCGTTTTCCTCTGTCCTGCGACTTTTTCTCTCAAGCATTTGAATTTGGTAAGCTCTCAATGTGTCTCGTTAGACACTTTTTTGCCTGTAATTCTTTAAAACCATGTGTGACTTAATCCATGTGCTTTTCATTCATTTACAATCAAATCATCAAAATACAGCCTTTAAAGAGCTATTTGATTTCAAAGAACATTTTTTAATAAGCATTTAAAGCCTTTTGAGAATAAAAATGGGACGCCACATTTTTCCAAAGAGTAAACACAGCACAACCAAAAACACACTCACGGCCAGACAAAATCAAGCTTCTGAGATTTCCTTCTCTTCTACTCTTGACCAAAGGAGCCATCTTTATCTCTTCCTTTTACTTGGGGGTGAAGTGTTTTTGAGGTGATAAAGAAAGATTTTTCGAATTGCTATTTTAAAAATCTACTGTGCTACATTGCGTACTGTTCCTGTTGCATTCTGAGGTCCAAGCTTGCTGGACCAGCTGCCAGCTCTTTCTCCTGAATGAAGACCCCACTAATCTCCCAAAGGTTGCGTGGGCAGCATCAGCGACCACAGGCAGTATTTCTGTGTCCCTGAGCTCCGGCTTCTGTACTGGGGAGCAGTCACCCAGGGAGGAGGTGTTTCTTGGCAATGGAGGATGAGACTCTACTGTGATCTTCTTCTGCTTGGGGACAGTCTGTTGCTCATCTCTGTTGATGGGCATGCCTGACTCTCGAATTTCATGGCCCTTTAGGGCTGATCTGCTTTGCAAACAACACAGAATAAAAGAAGCTCCTTGAAATACTTGCTCGAAGGTTCGATTTTGGGTTAGAGCTTTTGCACAGAATTCTTGGTGAAATCACCGAGGGGACAGCTCATGGCCTTCGTGGGGTGCTTAATCAGTAAATGTAGAGGGCCTCCTGCACCCCTGACTTTCAGGACACTATCCGTGTCGGGGTGGCCATAATAGGACATGGTTTTCAAGACTGTCCAGGGAAAGTTTAACCTCTTTAAAAACTATAGGGGCAAGAACATGCTCTTGACTGGTGGATAAAGATGAGGAAGACTTTATTATTTAAAGACCTAATATGAACTTCGCATTTCCACATTAAACGCCAACCATCTGTCTACCTGTGCCGAGTCTGTTGATATCATCACACGTCCATTTATGTCAGTTAGGACTCCATACAGGGCAGAACTAGGCAGGTCAGTGGTGTGTGTCTGGCTCTCCATATAGGTATGGGTTTGGAATTACGTTTCACGTGCTTGTGAAGACCAGCCACCGCAGGTCAGTCCTCCAGGCTGCCGCTGACGAGCTGGTGACCCGGGTGGGCTGATGGTGTGGTCAGACAGCAGCGGGCTCTGCACCAGGAGGGGCAGATGTTCAGTCTGAGTCCAGAGGCAGAAGCCGGACACCCCATCTAGAAGACGTTCTACTGGGAGTCCCTGTTCCCTGTAGAAGGGTCAGCACGGTTTTCATCTAAAGTCTTTCTGTTGACTGGGCAAGGCCCACCTGCATTAGGGGAGGCGATCTGCTTTCCTCAGTTTACCCATCCAGAAAAACCTCAAAGACAGGTCCAGAATAAAATCTGACCAAACACCTGTGTACTCCATGGCTCGCTCACATTGACATGGAAAGTCAGCCACGGTGGCACTGTGCCCAGAACCAGCTTTGAGGATGATCTGACCAAGGCAGACGGTATCTAGCAGATTTCCACGTGAGCGCTTTTGACCCTTGCGGTTCATTTTCTGTACCAGAAAAACGTAGGCTGTAGGTCAGATGAGTCACCTCCTTTGTGACCTCTCATTGCTTTTAGAATAAAATTTAAACTCTCAGGTTGTCGCCTGTGTCTCTCGTCAGTCGCGCCCCCTTCGCCACGCCAGCCTTTTCTCCATTTCGGTCACTCTGAGCTCTTCCCACGTCGGGGCCTTTGTGCGATTCTTCCCCACAGCTCAGCAGGGTCGCCCTCCTCGGTGGTGAGCTCCGGGTCACCTACTCAGACGCTGGTAGGGGTACAAGACGAAGGCACCCCTCCTCTCCTCTCCTCTCCTCTCCTCTCCTGTGCCAGTCCTCACATGGCCTATTTTATTTTGCTCTTAGCATGTATCATGACCTCTATTTCCTTTGTTACTTTGTTGCAGTTTTCTGGGCCCTTCGGTGCATCTCAAGGTCAGGCGCAGGGTCAGTCCTGCTCTTCTGTGGCTGTCGGATGCCCCGCCCACCCTTGGCACATAGCTGGCATCCAGCACACTCTTGTCGAGCGAATACATGAGTCTGTCTGCCTTTCCTGGTGTATTCTCCCGTGGATTTTGGTTTTGCCTTTACCTGGAGTGAAGTTTGCTCCTGGACTTGGGGACGAGTGAAGGAGCCCGTGGAAGGATCCCATTTGCTGTGGGAGGCGGGTGCTCATCACCACTCGTGTGGGCTGAGACGGCTCAGATCTGCAGGCGAGTAGCTGGGGAAGGAGGCACAGGCCATGTGCAGAGCCCGGAGTCGCTGCGGGTCTGTGTCATGTGTTAGTAGTCATGGGAAGCCAGCGCTGATCGCTGGAGACGCGTGGCCAGGGCTGCCCAGGATAGACAGCACGTTCCTCCATGGGAACCCACAGAGCCCTGGCCTCGGGGAAGCAGGCGGCCCTGCAGAGCCAGGACAGCCCAGCAAGGTGACCCTTAGCAGTGGGATCCCCTTCTGCATGCCGCAGAAGCTGTCTTGTTTGGTTGTCTTGCCCAGCGAGAACTGTAAGTCACACAGACCCTTTCTGCGTCACACTGTGGTTGTGTCATTGACCCTGATACCCCCCTGCCCCCTGCCTAGAGACCTGGCAGGTGGCTTGCTCGTCTGTCTGGGCTGGGCAGCTGCTGTGGACAGCAGCTCACGGCGAGTGAAAGGCGAGCTTGGCCTTTCCTTGGGAGCGCACCTTTGCAGATCCACAGCAGGGCAGGATTGACACAAATGTGTGTGGCTTCGGAAGGTTTTCCCAACAGCCTTGGCTTTCGGCATCTTCAGAGACACGACCTTGGCTTCCGTCTGCCTCAGCTGTTGGTTAGCAAAGTTTCTTTCTTTTTTTTTGTTGAAGTTGCAGTAATAATTAGATTTATTGAAAGATTACTAAAAACTGGGGTAATAATATAAAAGGTGTGATCAAAACCTATGACAAATGCTCATATTTAAAAAAATACTTACTATAATAAAAGAACCATTGTCACTAATCTCCCTCAAAACATCCCTCATCTGCTTGAAACATACTAATGCCACTGTTCTTGCCCCTTTCTAGAGCAGTTCTGGAAGCCCTCTTTCATGAGTGTCGTAATGAAGTATGATAAAAACTAAGGCGAATGCTGCTGCTTTGTGACATCCAGTGGAAAGGCAGGCTTGTAAGAACGTGGTGTGTGCTTGGTACGGTTTGTGTCTGGATGTCCCCCAAAGCCTCACATGGTCATGGCCGGGTAGGTGCCATGGAGGAACGTGCTGTCTGTCCTGGGCGGCCCTGGCCATGCGTCACCAGTGATCAACGCTGGCTTCCCGTGACTACTAACACATCTTTTCAGAGATGGCTGGATCTAGGGTGTGTGACGCTGGGATTACAGCTGTGTGATCAGAGTTTCTTAAAGCATGGCGAGACCAGCAATACCAGAGGCGTCCAGGAACGTGCTACAAGGGCAGCTTCCCTGGCCCTGGCCTAACGTGCTCAGTCCTGTTCTCCACTCACAGGGACAGAACGACATTCACTTCTGGGGGATACTGTGAGATTTAAATGAGGTTAAAATAAGCGAAGAATTTAATTTGGTGCTCAATAAATGACAAGTGTTGTTTGCTAGAATAGGAGAGCTTTGTGACTTGAGAGGGAGAGAGAGAGAGAGAGAGAGAGAGAGAGAGAGAGAGAGAGAGAGAGAGAGAGAGAGAGAGAGAGAGAGAGAGAGGGAGGGAGAGAAAGAGGGAGAAAGAGAGAGAATGGTGCCGATCTTTCTGTTCACTAAAAACAAGATTGGAGGGACCTGGTACAAAGCCACCAATCACTCGCTGTCAATCACTTGCTTTCTTTGGGCCCTGCACCTGTTTCTATTCTTTTCAACGGAGTGCAGCCCAGTGCAGCTCTTGAAATAAATCCTCACCTGTCCAGAACCAGGGTATTGACAAGAACATGAAGCTGCCCCGTGACCGTCTACACCGGATTACAAAGTGAGCTGCCTGGAGACCTGCCTCCTTACAAGATTACAACAACTGCCTTTTCTCCACCTCCTTTAAGGATCATTGGCTCCTTAGACTCTAGCTAACTGGGGGTAATTTTCCTTGGGCGGTAATGAGGATTGAACTCAGATTCTCTGCACTGCACTACATTCCCATGCTTTCCTAGTTGTTTTATTTTGAGTCGGGTCCTTTCTTAAATTGCCCAGGCAGAGTTCACACTTGTAATCCTCCTGCCTCAGCCTCCCAAAGTGCAGGGATTCCAGGTGTGTACCACCATGTCCCACTAGATGAAGCTCCTTTAAAAATTCCTCGGTGATTACAGAGAACTTGCATAATGTATTCTGCAATCAGGGATAACAGTGCCTGACTTAATTGTCAGCCATTGTTTTGAGTCAGAGGTTTAATTGAGTCCTTGCATATATAAGCAGGAAGTTCAGAGTTAAATGAGAAAATAAAGTTCTGCAACTGTTCTGAGCATGTGTTGGGAGGAGAAAATTCCTTTGCCTGATTGAATCTTTCGTTGCCGCCTCGCCCATTATCTTGGATTGTTAAATTCCGGGCTTCTTTAGAAAGGGTCCTGAGTGGGGCGACTCTGTGCAGCTCTTGTTAACATCTTGCCTGTGGGATGGGGTCCTGTCCCTCGCTGTCCCAAGTCCAGAGCCGGCCCTCAGGGTACTTCAGAGCCCCGCACCAGAAGCAAGTTAATCAAAGGGAAATTCTCCGGACTTGAAAGGCTAGCGTAGGCCACGGAAGTCTGCCCCTGGGACTGTGTTGGCCGCAGCAGCTGACCGGGCACCCGGTCCCAGGGCTCGCATTTCAACCCGCACTGTCTTTCAACTTGTTTCAAGGGTTAGTGCCAGCAGTTTTTTAATAGCTTTTAAAAAATCCTATTGTTCATAATGACTTTCTGAAAACTTGGAAATTCCCTTCATACCAGTTTTAGTGTTTGCTCTGTGTGTTTCCGATGGAGCTGTTGCATTTTTGAAAAGGCTGTATCAGCAGTCTCAGTGGTAATGGGGCGCTGGCCTGCCGCCCGCCAGGTCTCTGTGACTTGCTGAGGACGCCCCTGTCCACGTGCTTGGACTTAGTGAAGTCGTGGCCTGTGGAGGGCCTTGGGACGCGGGTCAGGGAGCAGGCAGGAAGCAAAGGAAGACACCGCTCAGGAAATGAGCATATCCAGTGAGTGTGTGTGGGGGTCTACACACTCGAGACCAATGTCACCTTTAATTCTCTGAAGCATTGTGAAAGGAAATATCTCAAAGTTTTTAAATAACTTTTTGGGGGATAGTGGTAGAGGAAAGTGAAGGTCTTGGGTTATATGATCAGAATTTAGCTTTCGTATTACACAACCCATAAGAGTTCCCGGCCCCTGAGAACTTCATTGAGTTCCTGGTCTATTGGCTCTTCTACAATTTGTAACTTGGAATTTTCCAGTATTTCCAAAGTCGAGTTTAAATAGAAAGTCCCAGCCAGGTGTGGTGGTGCATGCTTGTAATCCCAGCACTCTGGGAGACTGAGGCAGGAAGATCTCAAGTTTGAGCAGCCTAGAGACTGAGATATATCTAAAAAATAAAAAAAAAAAAAAGTTGTGGAGGTGGCTCCGTGGGAAGGCCCTGGGAACCACACATAGACCCCCCCCCCTGCGAGCACATGTGTACACACAGAATAGAAAAGAAAGTCTCACATAGTGTCAATGAAAAGTGAATACTGCTATATTGGAGGAAAGCTATGTATCAGGGCTAGGTTGGCAAAATTAATTCAGTCAGAGAGAGTCATGGTTGAAAGATTAAGAAGCACGTCTGCATGTGTTAGGAGGGGCGCTCAATTTTAGTTTCATGTTAGCAGCAGCAAATATTGGGCTGTGGATTTTGAGTGCGAGTAACCAGGAATCAGTCTGGCCGGCTTCGTCCCGTTTCTGGGCCCCGAACCTGCTAACAGCAGTCTGTGTATGCGTCCCTCCCGGTGGCGCTGGCGTGGCAGGGTGTTCTCCCCGTGTTCATCAGTCTGTGTGAGCAACTGGATGACCCAGGAAAGACTCAAAAACCTGCATAGGTGGGTTCCACCCCAAGGGGAACATAAAAGTATTTTTAATTAGAAGGTAAGAATTGCACGTATTTATGGGATACTACATGATATTTGTGGGATACCAGTGTTCAAAACATGAGATGTCTCCTTGCTTGTTATTTATTTTGAGCAAAACATCCAGAATGTTTTCTTCTAGCTGATTTGAAACCTGCAGTGGATTATAATTACGTGTGGCCAGCCTGCTGTGTAATAGCTCACCAGAGTGTCTTGCTTTTCACTGTGACTCCGGACCTCCTGGCCGACCTCTCCACTTATTCTCGTGCTTGTCTGCGCTCCCTGGCCTCTGGTAGCCCCGTCCTGCTCCGCCTGCCTGGGCCAGCCCTCTCACAGCCCACAGATGAGGGCTGAGCAGGGCTTTGTCCTTCTCTGCCTGGCTTCCTTTGCTTAACATAAAGATCTCCAGTTCTATACGTGTTGTTGTGAATGACAACCTTCCTTTCTCCTTTTTTTTTTAATTTTTAATTTTTTTGTTCTTGTTTTTTGAGATAGGGTCTCACTATGTCATTCAGCCTGGCCCTGAACTCACTATGTACCCCAGGCTGGCTTTGAACTTGTGGTGATTCTCCTGGCTCAGCCTCCCAAGTGCTGGGATTACAGGTGTATAGCACCACACATGGCTCTCTTTTTCTTTTTTATGGCAGAACAGTACCCCATTGTGGATACGCATCACGTCTTCCTTATCCTCCCACCCGTAGGCTGTGGCCGTGTCTTGGCTGCTGTGGTGAGTGCTACAATGGCCACGAGCTCAGGTGCCTCTTTGCCACAGTGACTTCATTTCCTTTGGTGCATATCCAGGAATGGGATTCTGGGTCATTGGCTCGGTCTACCATGAGGAAGATTTGACAACAGTGATTCAGAGGGAGGAAAATGAGAGTTTTGGAGTTGGACTTAGCATTCATGGAGTCTGTGTGCTCATGAGCATTTGGGCACTGTGGGTTGCAGCCAGTGAAGAAAACAAGAGCTCACAAATCTGGGTTACTTCATGTGTTCCAGCTTCTGCCTCGTGACCTAGAAGGGTCACCAAGAGCTTGTCCTTGTAGAGAGCCACTGAGCCAGCCAGAGGAGAGCCTTGTAACCAAGTTGTTGGGATTAGAGTGAAGTCAGTCCAGCAGGTGTCCGACCTTGCTGTTCCTCCCTGTCAGCTACAGCAAGGGTAGCTCTGGGAATGCTTTGCGTTCAGTGCTCTCAGCAAGACACTGAGACCTTGCCCTTTGGACCCCTTGGCACCCTTTCCCCCTTTTTACTGTGTACAAATGAAGATGCAGACTGTGCTGGGCTGTTGCTGCCTCTCCATCAGAGAGGTCAGGTCCTGCTCGTCTCAGCCTTTTTCTATGTGTCTTATTTCTTCTTAATCTTCTGTTGCCTCTTCTCAGGACCCTGCTGGCTGTTCAGGTCATGGCAGTTCTCATGGAAATCTTTGTGATGGTTAATCTTGATTGCCTGCTTGACAGGAGTAAGAGGTGATTGGGTAGGGAGGGCGGTAACCTATGGATGGATTAATCTGCCCACGAGATTATAATGTGGTGCCATTACTCAGAAATGATGGAAATTTAAGAGGGGCTTGGTTGAAGGGACTGGGGCATGGGATTGTGGCCTATATTTGGTCCCCAGCACCCTCCTGTCTGACTCTTCCCCTGTGCTCCTCTTCCTAGATGTCATGAGTTGAGTAGTTTTCCTCCACCAGGCCCTTCCGCCATGATGTCTCTGCCTTGAAGCCTGCAAACCATGGACTGAAACCTTGGAAACCGTGAGTCAAAATACACATTTTCTCCTTTTGTTACGGTGTGCTCAAGAAATTTACCCACGGGACACTGGGTTTTCAGAAAAAGTGAGGTTTATTTCAAACTACAGTGGTCAGTCAGCTTTCGCCATTGAAACTCCTGACTACTGGCTGTCTGGCCCCAATTCATTTGTTCCCTTCTGTTATATACCCCTGTATGAGTTCGCAAGGTCGGGGGGTTTCCATGGATACCACCTTGTGCAGCACTATCATTGCTTTGCAATGTTACAAGACCCTCTTATACATCTGGCTGATTGACACACAGAATGTGGGCACCAGGCAGTTTGATGCCTTGAGATAAACCTGTTTGTTTCCCTTTCCATAGTTTTTATGGCCAATTAAGGGAGAGGAGGAGGCTTTTGGGGATTTGGCCAAAGTTCACTTGCTGTTTGAGGTCTCATTGTTAACTAGGTGTCTAAACTATAATCTACAGGTCATAAAATAAGTGAAGTTTTCAAGACTAGGGTTTGCGGGGTTTCAAAAGGAAAGAAGACCGAGAAAAGAAAGCAAATAGTGGAGGTTGCAAATGCCCTCATACTTTAAGTTGTGTAGTGAAGTATTTTGTCTGGCAGTGGAAAGATGACTGATAAGACTGACTTGTGACTGGAGTCATAATAGCTTCCCACTTCTTAGATTAAGCTGCCTGGCCTGCGTGATTACCCAGGAGAGCTAAGTCTAGAGAGGAGAAGTGCAGCGAGCAGGTGTCTCCGTGCAGGAAGCCAATGCCCACGTAGTGTGTGTCGGAGTGGTAAGCCCGAGTTACAGCCCTAACTGCCTCGTAGCAACTGTGCAACCTCAGACTAATTAATTTGCTGAATCTGGTTCCTCACCCATAAAATAACAGGATCTGGTATTTATATACTCACAGTGTTCTGAGTACTGTGTTAAACACTTGCCAAATATTCTTACCAAAGGGTAAGGACTATATTATTATTCCCTTTGACAAATGAGAAGGAAAACTTGGGAGAAATGAAATAACTTGTTCCTGGCCATGCAGCTTTCAGGGATTGGAGCCCAGAGTTCAGACTGGAACCCAGGTCCTTGGGGTCCTCAGAGTGTTCCCTAGGCCATGGTGTGTTCTCTCGATCACCATCATCTACTTCACGGGATTGTCGTTCACAAGTGCGTCTTAAAATGTAGATATGCACACTCAGTACCTAACACTGTAACCACACAGCGATGAACCATTCTTACTATCATATAACAAACATTATAATACCTGTTTTTAATGCACAAAACCTTTACCCTACAATTAGAATTACCAGATAAGAAAACAAGAAGTCAGACAGGCTGTGTTCACGAACCTGGCAAGAGATTGACTCTTGACTGAAGTTAGGTTTCTTTCACTCTGGAGACCGGGAGACTTTTCCTCTGCCCACAATTCCTGGGGGATTTCTGACTGACTCATCACTAGTATGGAGATTACGGATCTATGGTTGTGCTGAGCTAAACCTTGTCTGCAGACAGTATGTATGTATGATATGTTTCACATGTGTGTACTATTTTCAGATGCTTCCTGTGAACTAATATGCAGGAACCTATTCTTGTGCTTAAGAAAGTGGGGTTCATTATGTATCTTTCTCGATGTTTGGATTTCACATGCATCATTACTCTTTAGTGGAAATGTATGAGTATTTTGGAAGTTAGAAGAATCTTCGAATTGCAGAAATGTTAGATGTACTCAGTGGCCTGAGTCCCTCAAGCCTCCCTGGTTAGTAGGACTGCGCCTTTGGAACACGGACCGGCTCTCACACACTCCCTGCGCAGGCGGAGGTGCTCAGAGTGAAGGGCTCTGCCCAGACCCGAGGGAGAGGGACGGGGAAGCACTGCGGAACGCCTTGCTCGGGGACACACCCCATAAATCTTAGAGCATTGTAAGGGGGAAAAGTAACTCTCAGAGGAAATGAAAAGCAATGGATTTGGCTATGAAAACATGCGCACCTAAATTGCTAAATCTTTTTTTTTTTTAGGATTTGAAAAGTGTGATTTCTATTAAAGACGATGGAAATCACATGGCCCTGAGGAAGTGTGAGAATTTCTCCCTCAAGGGTCAGATGAGTTACGAACATTTGAAAGGAGGAAATTCAGAGTTAATTTTCCAACTCAGCGCTGCACTGGGGCCACTGACGAGGAGGAAATCTTACTACCGCCCGGGGCGGTGTGAAGGGGACCCAGGCCAGCTCTGCTTCTGTCTTCAGGAGCAAATGCTCTGAGGTACCTGTCACCTCTCAGCGACACCTTTTCATCTCACTTTAAGCCTCACTTCCCACTTGAACAATGAGTTGTTTGTAGTTTAATTTTCGGTCTGATTTTAGTGATTATTTAAATCAAATTTGTTGACGTGTTGAATTATAGCGGAAGCTACTAGAGTGAGTAGTGACTGGATCGTGTCAACTCCTAATTCTATTCAGGGCAAGAATTTCAAATATCCACGTGCTCGGGAGCTCTTTCTTCCAGTGAAATCCAATGTAGAGTCCGAGGCCTCCACAGAGGAGGGGGAACTGGCCCGATGGAGGAAGTAGCCCCCCACTCCCAAACCCTGTCTCTCCACTGACCCCCCATCCCCTGCGGCCTTGGAGACCCTTAAAGAACTTGCAACACTTTTACCCCTGGATCTGATAACATCCCTTTCAAGCCACAGCTCTAGAGCGGTTCAGGTCTTACACGGGATGCATTTCCTGGACACTCATTTCCTGGGTTGTCATTTTGGTACAAAGGTTTTTGTGAATATCTTTCTTTGTGAAGGAACGGTTAGTTCTCATCTAAGAAATAATAGCTTTGTCGTGGCTTGTCAGCTTCACCTGGCTGTGAGAAATGAATTCCTGAGGACTGAAAGCCTCCTGGTCCACCATTCTGTGTCTATATGATGAAAGACTAGGGAGGGAGGACTGCAAAGCTGTAGTGTATAAATCAAAGTACGCCTAACTGAATTCATAATAACAAGTGATGCTACCTTTTATTGAATATACTGAATGTATATCAGCTACCCAGCCTACATTTTTTTTTTTTTTTTTTGGTACCAGGGATCAAACTAGGACCTTGAGCTTGCCAGGCAGGTACTTATGCCACTGAGCTATATGCCCAGCCCTCCAGCCTACATTTTTACTACTTTAATTCTTGTAGCATCAAATGAGGGGATCAAAGCTTAGTGTAAGATTAGATGCCAGTAACTGCAGAGGGGGACACCAGCCTTGTTTTCTCTAGTTGCATGCTTATCGTCTTTCCACAAAGCTGCTTCTCTTTGTCTTTGTGATATGTGTTTTGCCATGTCCTTCAAGTCCTTTTGTATGCGTATGTACACACACACACACACACACACACACACACACAGCCCTCCAAAGCTGTGCTCAGGTGAGCATGTGCAAGACCCTGGATTCAATCCTCTAGAAACCAAGACCAAATCATCACCTTCACCACTACCACCAGTAGCAGCAGCCTTAACAACAACAAAGCAAAATAGTGCTCAGAATAAAAGGAAAATTTTATTAGCTTAACTAAACTTTGATAGGTTCTCAAATGATAGAAGTGGATAATCATATACAATTTGTGACAGAAGTGAGAACTTTAAACTTATTTTGGGGTTTGTTGGATCGACAGATGCCACAAAAATTGGCAGAGCTCACTTGTGGGCGTGTCTATAAGGGTATTTCCAGAGATGACTGGCATGCAGATCATGGGGCGAGACCAGCCCCGATGTGGGCAGCACCATGCAATAGTCTGGAAGCCCAAATGGAAATGCAGAGAGGAAGGGAGAGCAAGCACGTAGGCCTAGGCTTGCTTCTTCTTGAATGGCCATGAAAGTCCTTGCTGTAGTCACAGCCTGGGACACAGGACTCCAGGTTCTTCAGCCTTAATGAGAAGCTTCCAGGCCTCCCACTCCAGACTAGGGCTGCTTCTTTGGTCTCTTTTTCTGAGCTTTTGCTGGTGGAAGCCAATCTGATAAGGCCTCTCTATAAGTCCCTTCTATTGGTTCTGTGCCCCTAGAGAATGCTCAAAATATACATAGCTGTTCTTCAAGATAGTACATTTTTTTTGAGAATTTTCATAATAATTTATGTGAATACATTTAGTATCCCTGGGAAACAAGTTAATTCTATGTAAACTAAGACACAGGATAAAGAAAAAGCTTGTGGTGGTTAAATTTAATTGTGGCAACTTGATGGGCATTGGAGCCTCTTTGATTAGTAAAGGAGACTTCTGGTTAGGTCTGAGTGGGTCAGGAAGGCATGATCTCAGGTACTGTACATGGTTTCTGACCTCTTCTTTTCTGGTGCTATTCCCTGCTGGAATAACTAAGCACATTTGCAGTCATCTCCTGCCTTGAGGACAGCCAATCAAGGACTGAATTTTCTGAATCAATGAACCATTAAACCTCTCCTTCTTTAAATTGTGGGTGTGAGGTATCATGTCTCAGTGACAGGAAAGCTGATTAATACAGAAAGTTTGTACCGGAGAAGGAGGGTTGTGCTTGTACCTACCCATGTGGTGTAGAAGCCTGTAGAACTGGTTTGTGCACAGAGTTTGGAGGTTTGGAGATGTGAGCTGGAGAAGCCTTAGAAAGTTGTAAGCCGAGCCTGGTAGGAGATTCTGGCCAGTGCTCAGAAGACAGAAGACTGATAGGAATGCAGAGAGTAAGGCTATGCTCATGAAATTACAATTTCTCTATTGGAAATTGGACTATGTGTGTGTCATGGTGTGCCAAAAACCTTCGTCTACATTTTGTCTGTGTCCTGTGATGTTGAGGGAGACTGACAGTGAGGACACTAGACTGATCTGGTGGAGGAAATTTTAAGGCAGCCCAACATTAAGTCATGGCATGGTTACTGCTAGCTCTTTAGCCAGATTTATAGTGTGAATTAGGGGCAGAAAGCTGAGCAGAAAAATTTGAAAAGATTACATTTTGACCCCAAAGGAACCACATCTGAAATTGGGGCCAAAGTAGGTATGGTTGCTGAAGGGATAAGGACAGTTAAAAAGAAACCAAGCACTTTGTACAAAGGCAAGAAGAAGGATGCCAAACTGGGTGTGGTGGGACATGCCTGTAATCTGTACTTGGGAGGCTGAGGCAGGAAGATCATTGTGGGTTTGAGAGTAGCCTGGGCTACAAAGTGAGCTCAAGGCCAGCCTGAACTACATAGTGAGACCCTGTCTCAAAAAACAAAACAAAACAAAACAAAACAAAACAAAACAAAACAAAAACGGGATGCCTTGAAGACATCTCAGGAATCCTTAGGACCCCACCTACTGCACGTTCGAGGGTGTTAAAGTGTAAACTTTCACTTGAGAAGAAAATCCCTGGGGTTTTTGCTTAAGAATGGCCTCCTCAGGAACTTGTTTTCTGGAATTCATGCCAGTGTGCTCAGCCATCCAGGCACTCAAAGACTGCTGCAACCATGCTCCCAAAGGATTGGCTACTGCTCCTGCTGGCAGCATATTTTGACCTCAACCATGTGATGCTGGCTTTATTGGCATGCAGCATGCAACAGTTGTAGGGTCAAGGAGCCTTCCACCCAGGTTTCAAGGAAGGAATTTCTGAGAGGGCAGTGTATAAAGCTGCGGGAATGAAGTGCTGTGGAGACCCCAGGAAGTCAGAGATGCCAAGAGTGTGGGACGTCTGAGGAAAGTTGAAGGCCACGAGCAGAACCAGCTCAAGAAAGAGGCCGCAGGGGTGAGTCTGACTTTCGTCTCTGAAACTCCTGTCTTACCACCATGTGCGCTGAATGCCAGACAGAGCTACAGAATTTAATGCTTGCCCTGTTGAGTTCTGGTCGTGCTTTGATTTGATTCTTTTTTATCATTCTATTTTTCTCTTTGGAATGGGAAAGTTTTCTCTGTGCTATTGTTCCTTGGTATCATGTAACTTGTTTTTGATTTTAACAAAAGTCCACAGCTAAGAGTTTGTCTTCAGTATTTTGAAAAGTATTGGAACTGTTGAGACTTGGAGAAGGCATTATTGCATTTTTGTTGTATGCAAGATAGTTACAACCTTTTAGCCAGAATTATTAACTTATTGTTATGTTTATTTGGAAATTAAATATGGTTTAAGGAGATGCGGTTAAGTGTCAAGTTGATAAAGACTGGAATGTGGCAATTAAGATTAATTGTATTAACTTGATTGTCTTGGGAGCCACTTGAGAGATTAGTGAAGCACACTTCTAATTGTGTCTGGGTAGGTCATGGATACTATTGTTGATCCCTGACCCCTTCCTCTCTGATACTGTTCCTCTGTTGTGCTTTCTGGCCACCATGAACTGAGCAACTTTGCTCTGCCATGATGTTTCTGTCTGGGGACCAGCTGACCACAGAATGAATACTCTGAAATTGTGAACCAAACAAACTTCTTTGTCTTTAAGTTGTGGGTATCAGGTATTACATCTCAGTGATGGAAAAGCTGACCAACAGAAAGGGGATACAGTCTTATTGAACAAGTCAGTATTGACTCCTGAGATATCATTGTGCAGTCCTTTTTTTTTTTTTTTTTGGCGGCACTGGGGATTGAACTCACAACCTTGCGCTTGCCAGGGCAGGCGCTTAAGCCGCTGAGCCAAACTCCCCAGCCCTATGTGCAGTCCTTTTCTAAGTCACCTACCTCATTATTTATTTCTCTCCTCCCACTCTCCACCACCTGCCCTGGCCTTGCCAATTCTTGACCACACTGTGTTTTCCCTGCCTTAAATTCTGTGTAATTGCTTTCCCTTCATACACTGCAAGGCTAAATTCCTCACTTCATTTCAGTCTCTGCTGCAGTATTATTATTATTATTTTTAATACTTTATTTTAAAGAGGATAAAACCAAGGAAAATAAGACAGAATAAAATCAATCAAAACAAACCAGTATAAGTGATACAGGACTTCAAAACATTATGAAACCAACAATAGTTACCATAATGTCTTTTGATGTCTTCAAAATAGTTACAGATAACTTCAGATGTAGTAAAAATCAAACAGAACAGAATACAATAGAAGCAATATAAACAAAATGATAAATGCAATAAGGGACTTCAAAACAAGCCAATAGTAAATCCAAAATGGCTACCATAATATATCTTGCTGTCTTTGAAATAGCTTCTCCTGCCATCAGATTTAACATAATCAAACAAAACAGAAGAGAATAAAACCTATCCCAGTAAAACAATGAAAATGGTATAGGACTTCAAAACAAGACAACAGAGAATCAACAATGGCTACAACCCTCAGAAGGAGAGCCCCCCTAGATGTCACCCTGCATACTGCTATCCTCTGAACCTATGATCAGACCACTGGCCCTAGACCTGCAATGTTAGTGAAACACCAGGCATCCAATTACATTTCACCTCCATAGTTGTCATCACAGCCTGTGTTTCTCCAGATCAGCTGGTCACTTATGGGGCAGCGGCAGGGGGTGGGGGATGGTACTTCTCGTTTACCAGCCCATGTGCTGGAAGGGGCTGGGGTCTGGCTGTCCCCAGTCTGGCAGAGGCCTGTGCGTGGTGCTGGCTCCCAGATGGGGCTTACTTCCTGGTGTGGCCTTGTTCTCTGCCCCGCCACCCTGCAGTCCAATGCTGCAGTATTGTTATTCAGTCCCTCACCTTAGAGTCATTTCAAATTCGCTTACTCCGTTGTATTTTTCTTCAAAAAATGACCACAGTCTAAAATGACGTTTAATTGCCTCCTCATTGTATCTGTCTACCGTGCTAAACTACAGACTTAAGAGCACGAACTTGGTCATCTTGGGCAAAAGATATTCCTAGTTATTAGAACAATGCTTGGCATTTACTGAGGGTTCAAAGATATTTAATAAATCAATACACTTATGAGCTAAGCAGATCCAGGTGAAAAGAGAATGAATTGTATTAATTTCATACAGATTAGCCACACTCTTGATTTTCTAATTTTCATCTCAGTAGTTCTACAGTGGCTACCTCAGGCTTAACATATGTAATTTATGGGCACAGTCTTGATTTTATAACCTTGTACATTGTCTCTTCAGCCTTCAATTGCATCCCATTCCTGTGTGTCCTTCGAGGTATGAGATCACTTTGAAACAGCGAGATGTGTACAGGTCTGAATCCACAGTGGTATGTGTAGGTGAGTTGCTCGTTTCATGCAAGTACAAGCACAGAACGTTTGCCTGAGCGCAGAGCTCCTGAAGAAATTGAAACCAGATGATGCTCAAAGAACTTTCCAAATGTAAAGCAACAAATCTGTGGCTCAGAATGAGTCATTTCCACGCTTAACAATGGGTACACATCTCGGCTTCCACAGTAGCTCAGTGACAGATTTGGCCATTCTAAAAGATAGCAAGCAACCCCCTAACACACTAACTGTGTCTTCAATTAGGCAATTAACCAAATTAAAAGTACATGTTAAATTAGTGCTGCTGAGCAAGGTAGGAGGAATTCATGTTATAACACAGTGGGCCACATGTACCTATTGTTTTCCAGGAAGAAAGCCAATGTCAGTCATCAGAATGTCTTTTGGAACAAGGCTGTAATTTACTGATTTCGTTTCATTGGAGACATCAGTGTAGTGATTGGATGCAAACTGTAAGATAAGCCACAGTAGAGGAAGATATGTCTTCACTGTACTAGAGAAAAAAATCCCAGGTATGAATGTATGTAGATTTTTTTCCAGGTTGAATATGTTGATATGACTTCTCTAAAATAATGCTTTTCAAATGGTCCTCCTTCGGCACCACCTCTTGCACGGTGGGAGCAGCCTTTCTCCATTAAGGGTTTCCATCACTGTGACAGTATAGCAAGAGCAGCAGGTATCCCTGACTGTTCTTTCCCATTCTCTTTTTATTTGACTGATTTCTGGAAATTCATTTGCTAAGCACTGCTTTTGTAAATAGAGAATCGAGAGAACTTAGAAAACAGATCCGACGGTTTTTGTATGGGTATCAAGTTCTGGTTCCCACACCCTCGCCTGCATTGCCACCCAGTTTGCAACCAATACAATCAAGTTTGCATGACCAGGAAAGCTCTAAACTCAGCACCCACAGCCTCGTGCCCTGGATGTTCAAATGTGGAGCAGACGGGGTGGTGTCTGCATGCAGTGTCTGCATGTAAGGGCAGCGTACTGGGGAACGGAAAGGGCTGTGCCCGCCGTCAGTTTAGCAGACGGTAGAGGATGTAAGAGAATTCTCAGAGAACAAGAGGCCCTTCACGGAGGGTGATGAATGGCCCTCTCCGAGATGAGAAAGTGTGGCGAACATATAACTCCTGCTCACATGTAGTTTGTCTGCCAGATGACGCCTGACCTCAGCCCATCGCTCCTCCTCAGCCCTTCCCTGACCTGCCTCATTCCAGGTCCCTTCTCCCCTTAATCCTGGCTTTGCTACCCCAGGGGGCGGGGGTGGGGCGAGGTTAAGGAAAAAGGAACTAGGAGCGGGGAAAGGGGAAAGGAAGGAAGGGAAAAGGGAGAAAACTGCAAGGTAGCTATGCTGTTACTGCCTCTTAGTTCATTGAAAAGGAGGGTTTGGGCTCATCTCGACTGGAGGATTTTTATGACCGTATCTTGTACTCTGAGTAACTACTTTGAAGATGACAATATGCAGTGTATTAACTATTATTATTCTCCTATTATTTTGATATGAAATTCTGTTTTACCTTTTTTCAATAAAATAAAAAAAAGAATGGGAGAACGAGGCCTGTTTTACACATTACTTGTTAAGAGAAACAGCTGAAAGTTTAACAGTTTGTTTTTGAGGCTCTGTTTAAAAATCCCCTGCATGAAACGGCTGCACAAGTGCGCAGCTGCGTCCAAACAGCTTTGTCGAAAGTGTCATGTGCGCACATATTTCCCCTAAACTACCTGGGACAGATCACACTTTCCTATGTAGTTCTTGTCTACACAGGTATATACTTATGTGTACTTTATAGCATGTGCCTGGCAAACACATTTCCAAAGTGTAAGGATAAAAGTCTTATGTCCACTTCATACATTACTGTTCAAATTAAATCACATTATCACTTTTTGGGATTCTATTCACCAGGGATAGCCCAGGCCATAGAGTGTGTTTCTGGGTTTTATGACTTTAATATTTAGAATATAATATGCAAATCTGAAAAGAATTAGCTTTGCCTTAAAAGTGAACCCTTTGGATGAGTTTAGGAGATCAGAGAGCAATCGCATGCACCAGAGCAGAAAAGATCCAGTTTTATTTTTATCCAGTGACCAATCACCACTCTTTCCCAACCATTGGCCACGTAAGTCTTTAGATCCCCATTGCTTTTCTCTTATGGTTTATGTGGTACAATATAAAGGAGTGTGCTGGATTTTAAATCTTTCTCATAGGGTCACTCTCGCACCATTTTAAAATAGAAGCGAATGAAAAGGAGAAGGTGGAACTTTGCTGTTATGTATCAGAATTCTTAAAGATCAGTTTTGGCCATGCCTTTCGTAATTTTGATGGAGTTTTAAAAGTTTTGATTAACCTTGTTTCTAGATGTCCAGAAGGAACGCAGTGCTAGAAGAGCACGCACTCCCGCACCGTGTGACCTCGGGTGGGGTCACCTGACCTTCTGAGGCTCTGCTCTCGCCTGACCGTGTTTCCCTCCAGTTCTCAGGAAGAAGAAGAGGAGCAGAGCCCTGGAGAAAGGGTTAGGCCATGAGGGCCTTGGGAAGGGGACTGATGCTCTTGTAAGAGGGGCTTCAGGCAGTGTTTGGCCAGTTCGCTTCCAGCTTCCGCCATCTAAGGACACAGTGTCTCCCCCGCCCAATGCACAGACTCCAGTCACAGCAGAAGGCAGCCTCCCTCCCACGACTGCCCTGCGGGCATCTTCGTTTCAATATTGGACTTCCCAGCCTCTACGACTGTGAGAAATAAATTTCTGTTCTTTATAAATTATCCAGTTGCAGTTGTAGTAGGACAAATGGACAAAGAAAGAGTTGGTCTCCCTGACTACAGAGCTAGAATGCTGGTAATTGTCACTCACGGGTGCAGGGAGAATTTAAATGGTGTCTTAGTCACCTTCCTCAATGCTCAGATGAAATAGCCCACACCCTCAATGTAAAGGATGACAGGTTTATTTCGGCTCACAGTTTGTAGAGGATTCGGTCCATGGTTGGCTGACTCGAAGGCAGCGTGGAATGGCAGAGTGGCCCAGCAGAGGAGAACTGCTCATGGCATGGCGGACAGGAAGCAGAAAGTCAAGGGAGGAGCCAAGGAGGGAGATAAACCCTTCCGGGTCACACCTCCAGTGGCCTGGGCCCACCTCCTAATAGCAAGTCCCCTCTAGGCCCCATAAGTTAATCATCTTCCAATAGCCTTGCCTCTTAAGTACATGAGGCTTTTGCCAGGACATCAAGCCATAAACCACAGCAAATGGTTTTAAAGTTCTCAGTCTAGGGTAAATACTCAACCTTCACTGCCACCTAACTCACCACCTGGAACTCCTCTGGGGTCCTGCTTCTCTTACCTCTCTTGTTCAGGGTCTTGAGTTGAGCCTTTCTGTCAGACTTTACCCCTGGTTTACTTTGCTGGGATCCGGTGGTCATTAGGGGAGAAGTTCATGGTTTCCTACATTGCTCTTCTCTGGCTGTTGCAGGACTCTGGGGAAGCAGCCAGCTGCAGCCACCCCACCTGGCTCAGAGAGCTCAGCCTCTTCTTCAGATATTTCCCCTCCCTCACTAGAAAAGGGTTGGCCTGAGTCCTCACTGTTGGTGTGGTGGCGTTGTGTGGTGTGGTGTGGTATTGTATGGAGGGAAAACAGTGAAAACCAGAGCAGACCCTTAGGAAGGTCAAGTGATGTGCCCAAGGTCACACAGTTTCTACACATCTAGAAAGAGGATTAAGTGTGACCCACCATGGCCACACCCTTTACATTCTCATAACTAACTAGATTCTACTTGTGATGTTGGCAGGGAGCCCAGCCATAGTTACACAATGAAAAATACCAAACCAGGGTGCAGTTTGGGTGACACATTAGTGTGAGCGACAGGCAGAGTAAAAACACACTAAAAAATTCAGCATTCTTGGGTCCCTTACAGAGTCATGCCGGGGAATGCATGGGGCAGAGTGGTATGGAGAGGGGATGTCTAAGTTGATTTGTAGAAAGGCAAGACACTGGAAATCCATTATGAATTCTACAGTTTCACCATGATCAGTTTTATTTCCCCTAAATTACAGCCTGAGACAGGGATTTCACATTATGTACCATAAAATGGAAAATTCACTTGCTTACCTCTTACACTTGGAGACCTTTGGAGCACATTTACTGCATGTGGAGTTTTGACTGGCACCTAACTCAGGGAAGGTTTTGGTGGAAGATTAATTGTTAGTTCTGTTTGGTATAGAAAGTTGATGACTGCACTATAGTTGGACACACTTTCTCATTTCTTAGGGGTTCTACCTCACATAAGCTGTATCCATGTTCTCAACTTTGCCCACCAGGAGCCTTAAAGAAAAAACAAACAAACAAACAAACAAACAAACAAACAACACTATCTGGGTCTCAATCTCAGAGGTTCAAATTTAATTGGTCCAAGCCATGACGCATGGAACAAGAATTTTAAAGTTTCCCCAATGATTCTCATATTTAGCCAAAGTTTTGAACCACTGGTGTACATTAAGGATTAAAATGCTTGGGCTAAACTTGTAATTTATGGAACCTGTCCCCCCATCACTCTACTATGCGTTTAGTAAATAATTACTGTGAAGCAACTCTTTTCAAAGTCCCTTCCTGTAACCCTCATTTTGTTCTTTATGAATAGATATCACTGAAAAGAAAATAACCCAAATAACCAAGGTGTTATCATGGAATAAATTGAGAAATTTTCACAAAACAAACCCAATACAATTTTATTGGTTGAATTGTAGTTAGAAGTAATTTCATCCAAATCTATTATAATAAATAATAAAGGAATATGAATTGGTAAGAGAATTTACAAATGTTAGTGTAATCTTTATAACTAACTAAATGAAAGAGACAAAAAAATGAAATAAAAGCAAAAGAAAAACAAAACATGAGAACTTTTTGTAGGCTACTAGACAACATTTTGTACAATTAGACAATGACTGATCCTAAAAATGCAGCTGATGAATCTTTGCTCATCTGAGTAACTTGAATTCAAATTGACAAGAAAAGGAAAACCAATTTGGTGTCATTTGTCTGTTTAGAAGGAATATGAGGAAGTCTGGGATTTGGTTCTTTTTCTCTATTTTTCTGTAAGACCCGACTGTGGATTTTCTTCTCTTAATCTATAAGTTATTCTACTCGATATAACTACTTTTTCCCATGTTTAAAAATAATTTTGCAGAAATCTACAAAATTAGATGTAAGAGGAATAGCAGGTAAAGAGGAAATGAAAATAATTTTAAGGTAATTTTGTTGAATCTCTTTAGATGGGTTTGAATATCTACAACAAATGAATGTTTTTGGAAAATGTAAATTATTGATATTGTTCAGAAAGATGTGCAACAGATAAATAGGCTAGTTATTGTTATGGTTTAGATCTAGAATGTCTCCAGAATTCTCATGCGTGTGCAATGTGATTGGATTACGGGGATGCTACGGCTGACTTCCTGTTCGGAGCCGGGGATTGGTTGGCAGTGGGTGACTGGGGGCGTGGCCTGGAAGGTTTGCCTTCCTGCCTGGCTCCTCCTTTCTCTCACTGCTTCCGGCCTCCGTGATGTGAGCCGCTTTCCTCCCTGTGGCTTCCCCTTTAGAGCTGGGCTCCTGCACATGGACTGAGACCTCTAAAACCATGAGCCAAAATGAAGCTCCCTTCCTTTAAATCGTGGGTACACGTACAGTAGTGTGTTCAGCAATGGAAGAATGACTAAGGCATTATCATGGAATGAACTGAGAAATTTCACAAAACAGTTTTTTCTAGGTTGGATAGTTTCACAGGTGCATTTTCAAATAAATATTTTCAAGGAATTTGTAAATCTGATTCTACTTAAATTAGTGAGTCCAGAGAGTAGGAGTGCTCTGAATTCCTTTTTTAAAAAAGCTCCTGTGGTGCCACTTAAACTGTAAATAGATGGTGTACAAAAGGAACTTGTTAATAAGTCTCCTTCATGGCAGAAGCAGAGACTGCTGGCCCTTGGCCGTGGTGCAAGATCGGCATGGCCTTGTCATTGTCCTGTGCATTAACTGTGGTACGGGAGTGAGGGAAACCCTGTCAGACTGGGCAAAGGGTCTGAGTGCCAGGGGCAGTGCATGCCTACCCAGCTCCCAAGACTCTGAGTCCTCTCAGTTACTGTGGGGTGGTAGGAAGACTGTAAAAGCAGACAGGGAGTACGAATTAAAGATATTTAAATAAAACAAGATATTTATTAATCATCTGAATGTGATACCATTATATCAGCAATTAAAGCCATCTTCAAAATAAAATAAACCTTAAGAAAGTGTAGTTCATTTCAATAATGTAGCAATTTTCAATTAAAAAATTATTGATAGCATTAACTCGTAAGAATTAAGGATGAAAACCTGTGTGTTGCCATCATGAGTGACAAAAAAGCATGTGATAGAAAAATCACACCCATGACTGCTAAACAAATATATGTAAATGCATATATAAAGTTACATTAAGTATATGTTATATGTAATCTATATCTCCTGAATTCATTATTCTTTGTTTTTCCTAAATAGTATATACCTGGGATTATTTTTTTTTATTTTTAAAATAGTAGAATCCAACAAATAAAACAAAACAAAGCCAATCAAAACAAAGCAACAAAATTGGTACGTAACTTCAAAGCAGGATACTAGGAAAACAACAATAGCTACCATAGTATATCTTGTTATTTTCATAATAGTTGTCCGTCCCATCAGGAATAGCAAAATCAAACCAAAAACAAAACAGAATAAAACCAATCAAAACAGAATATTGAGTAAGCATCTGCCTGGCAAGAGTGAGGTCATGAGTTTGATCCCTCGTACAAAACAAAGAAACAAAACAAAACAAAACAAAAAACCCCACAGAATATTGAATAAAACAAAACAATCAATCAGAACAAAGCAAAATAAAGCAATATTGGATTTCGAAGACAAGATAGAAGGAAATCCCCCATATTTGCTCTATTGCATACCGTCATCCTCCCAAGAGATGCTCAGACGGCCGGCCCCATGCCTGCAAAATCAACCAAACAATACAAGCATTTAGTTCCTTTTTGTACCTTAGTTGCTATGAGCTGAGCCTGTCCTCTGAACCAGCAGGTTGTGTACAGGGCTGGGGGTGGGGCGTGGGGTGTGTGTGTTTGATTCTCAGCCCATGCACCGGTAGGCTCACAGAGGTGCTATCTGACTTTTCTTTTCCTGGAACCTGCACAGCTCGCACGGCTCACCAGAAAGGCTGGCTGGTTGGCTTCTTGGTGAATCCTCCCAGTCCCAGCCTGGCTGATTCTCAGGAGATATGCCTGGGATTTTTCCATCCTAATATTTAGATAGCTTCCCAGCCACTTTTTTTTTAAACAGCTACTATATAGATATATCAGAGTTTATTTAACCAACTTTTATAAATGAATATTTTTGGGATATCCAGTCTTTTGCTATAAAACATACTTCAACGGATGATCTCAAGTATATTTTTCTAAATTTTTTGTCCATAATGTCTGATCTTAAAAATTGTTATTTCTGCACCAGACACATTTTATAGCTATTGTGATTCTGGGGTTAGAATTTTATTTTATGCAAATAAAATAGTGTAAAATGTAAAGCATACTAATGTAAAAAAAAAAGTAAGTACCCTGGCTTAGGTAAATTGGGGTAGATTTATCTATCTTAGACCTGTGGTTCTCAATTCAACTACTTCGCATTTCACCTCCAGTTTGAAAGGGAGACAGAATGCCTGCAGGGTTTAGCCTTCCTACAGGGCTCGGTGTGACTGGATGCTAGCTCTCTCTCTGGAACCGGTACACCCTAGACGACTCTCCAGCAAGGAAGTGCGTATGAGCCTATGGATGCCAGGGAACTTCCTCAGCTGTCGCTTTTCACAATGCATTGATCTTACCTTTAATCTTTCTGTGGTGCATTCTAATGATTCTTTCTGCAGAAGCAGTGAGGTTTGTCATTTCCTGTTGGAATAAGCAGATGCGGATCCAGAATCGACAACTAGGAAAAACATTAAAAATATTAGCAAAAATCTTGACTTTTCAAGACTCCCAATAGAATGACATAAATGCCCACTGATGGCTTGTTAGGGCCGATGTTAGATGTTGGGTAATTGAGCTGCCTGTTCGTGGTGTGGGGATTCCAAAAACATCATGTGGGTGCAATGAATCTGCTTTCTCCCCATATGCAAGCTATATGCATATTTTGGCAACTATTAGCTATTAAAAAACTTTCAAATGTGTTGTTTTGAATGTGAAGGGATAGAAAACATCTTTGTTACAAACCAGCAGAATTTCATGTTTGAGTCAGTCCTACAGTGTAAGAATTTCCTTAGGAACTTAAGTTACATGTAATTAGTGTTTTACAAAATTTTAAAAAAGCTCATTACCAATGTCTAATGTTAAATCTTTTAAGGGACACTGAAGACCTTACTTCTTTGGACAACTTAATCTGTTTTCCTTGGTTCGTTTTTCAAAGTACAAAGTATTTGTTCATAACTTTTTTTGACTTTTGGTTTGTAAAACCTAACAAGTCTCTGGGCAATCACAAATATGAAATAGGTGACATTTGGAAACAATTTTTTAAATAGTTTGTTCTGAACCCAGACATATATTTGTAAATCAGAGGCAAATATATTTTATTCTGTATAACTGCTAATATTGAATCATTTTCTTCCACAAAATCCAGAGTAATTCGTTCATAAATCAGGCAGCACGGCCAGAATGCAATAGACTCGACATGGTACCCAAGGTTCTATAGGAGGGGCCCTTTGCAAGGTGGATATCAGTAAATAAACAAATATACTCTAAGATTAAAATAGTGTGTGTGGTATGATAAGAAGCAAGTGTTCCAATGCTTTGTTATATTTATAAATTAGGAGGTGATACTGAAGCAGGGATAAGTGAGTAGTAATTTTTGTAGCTTTTCAGCAATAGCAAATTAACAGCTCTGAGCTGTGTGTTTTCCTGGATCACCCTCCTGAGACCCACTTTCAAACTCCCAGCTGGTCACTGCGTTTCTGAAGGCCATCGAACATAACCCGCTCAGCACACAGCAGAGCAGACTCAGCAGTGGGCCCTCCTGGCAAACTGTTCTCCCTACTTCTGCTTTTATCCCCTATGTCTTCACATTGTTACTCTCTTGGGCCCCTGATTAAAATTTCCTGCATGTTCAATATGTAGTGTGTGGGGGGGTGGTGTACATGCATGTGAGTTTGGGAGGGAGTGTGCCGTACAGAAACGATTACACAGCTAGAAATCAGACTGAAGTTTTCTCTTCTCTGAGTAGCACTTCTTTGATGTGGCTTTTTTCTTCTTGGGAGAGAATCATTCTGCTGCAGTTCATGTTGAATATGGCTTTGTGTGTCTGTGAACTGGACTATTGGGAAGTATTAGGAACAAAAAAGCATGGGCTGTTTTTACCTTGCATGTACTTAACAGCTTTCACATGAGGAGGAACCCGCACACGACACGGTGCGTGATTAAAGGCAGGAGTTGAACAGAAGGGATTGAAGCTAATGCCCTCCAGAGTGTGTCATGGAAAGCCTTATCCACTCAGCTTGAGGTTGCCTTGTTTGTTAAATTCTTTTTAGTTTAACATGTATTTTCCTTTTTTTGTTTTTTTAACTCTCCGAGCTGAGACATGCTTAGTGTATTCTGCTTGGTGGAAAAGACATTCCTCTGGGTGGTGGTGTGGTCAAAGGAACCTGAACTTGGAGCTTGTATTCGGGATTAACCTGCTTTCTCAGACTTTCTCACTTTCTTCAACTGCCTGAAATCATACAGGGAAATGATACACGTACAGGAAAAGGGGGAAGTTTGTTAATTGTAACCTAAGAAATATATGAAGTGACTCGTGAACACGAGTGACTTGGTAGACAGGTGCAGGACAGGGACTGATGGGTCCTCACCCCTTGACCATGGCCAGGGGACTGAGTCCCTGCGGGCGAGGAGCAGGAGAAGGGACAGAGTGTTTGGTGACCTGGACCCAACTTCACAAGGGCAGGGCCTGCGGAGCCCCGCTCTGCCTTTCTGAGTGGACCATGCATGGTAAGGTCCTGCGGTGTCCTGTTCAGTCTGCTAGGGGCTGTAAGTGGCTTTGCCTGCTTGTCTGGTACTAAAAAGTGAAACTCGACCCTTTGTAGCTGAGTGTTCGCAGCATGGACAAACAAGGAAGCCTGGGAGCGGGATGCTGCAGCGCACGAACGGTTTCCGTAGGGGGTCAGAGGAGCTCAGCTCTGATCGAGTTAACAAACCAAAAGGATGCGCTGGCTCAGGCTCCTGAGGAAGGGCGCAGGGAGGGAGGCTGCAGGGGGCTTTGATCCGGCTGTCGCTGTGCTTTCTGTGCCTCGCTCAGTGGGTCCTTCAGCCACCAAGCTTGCTTCACAGGGGGACTGCGTCATTGTATTGCCTTTGCGGTGATGAGTTCTCCTAGACCTTATGTCTGCACGGTGCATCGGTCCAGAGCAGCAAGGGGCATCTGCTGGGGCCACTGTATGCTGTGGCTCTGGGGAACACAAGTCCTATGGAACAGAATGTGGACTGTGGCCCTGGTTGTTGTGATGAGTGGTGGCACTGGCACCCTCATCCCAGAATCCCTAGCAGAGGCTATCTTGGTCATCCTGTGTAGACCCCACTCTGCCACAAACCACTCCCTGTGTTGTAGGATGGAACCCTTCCTTGTCTTAGTCCAGGGCCATGAGATACACTGCAGAAAAAAGGAATAAGATTCACTGGACTCACATCTACTTCTGAAAGAAATTGGGGATTATTATTTTCAATTTCTAATGTTTTACTTTGTTGCATAGTTGCACATGTTTATGGGGTATATCGTGATGCTCTGATACATGTATATATGGTATAATGATCAAATAAGAATGATTAATATAACTGTCCCTTCTAACATTTGTCATTTCTTCTGAGAATATTCAAAATCTTTTCTTCTAGCTTTTTTGAAATAGCACATAACTGTTACCTACAGTAACTTACTGTGCAATAGTGCACCAGAACTTACTCCTGCTATCAGTTCCTCCTATCAAGCTTAGTACCTGTTGGCTACATTCTCTTCCCTCTGACCCTTTTTGTGTATTTCTTTTAGGGCTTCCTTTTTCAGGATTTCTCTGGTAATCCCTGTCCTACTCCCAACTTTTGCTTCAGCTTCTTTGGACTCCACAGACAAGTGCAATTATGTGTATTTCTCTTTTGTCCCTGGTTTAGCCAGGACTGCTGAGTGCTCAGTCAGGAAACTGGAAATTATCTTTAAGAGGAGCATAAATCACAGTAACTGTAGAGGAGACCAACAATAAACCTTCGTCAATGTTTGGGGTGGAAACTGTCCCATTTACTCCATGGCAGCCACTGTGAGCACTCAGGTCCCTCCCCTGCCACCTTCTCTCCACTCCTCAGATCACAGCACCTGACTTCTGTATTCTCCTCCCACTGAAATGGCTCCTGTTTTTGGGCAAATCCCAGGGGGGCCTCTGAGTCCTGATATCCTTGGCCTCTGAAGTGTTTGGTAATTTGATCAGCACATCTCCTCTTGTCACATTTTAAATTTAAACACTGAAGGAAATGGTCAATGTTTTTGAAAATGTGAACTCATTGTCTGTTTTAGGCATTTCAGTATTCATGGGTGGCTCAGGTGTTCAGGGATGGGGTTTTGGAAGGTGATTAGATTAAGAGGGCACTGACTCGGGATGGACTCATCCATGGACGAGTTTGTAGCCGAATGTGCTTGTAGGAACTGGGGCCTGCTTGGAGGTGGACATAAGTCACTGTGGGTGTGACCTGGAAGGCTGGTTTTGTCTCTGACTATTTCTCTCTAATTGTTTTCTTCAGCCAAATCCCTCTGCCATGATGTTTCTGCCTTGGAGCCAACTGACCATGGACAGAAACCTCTGAAACCGTGAGCCACAATAAACCTGTTCTCCTTTCAGCTTTGTGTGTCGGGTGTGTCACCCCAGTGATTGAAAAACTGACTAGTACAGCTACATATCATGTAATAAGTATTATGATTCATAATAGTTATCAATTTTTCATCACCACAATGAAGTGCCTGAGGCAGGTGACTTATGAATGATTCAGATTTATTCAGCTCACAGTTTGGTGGTTTAAGCCCTTAAATGACATGATATTGGTTTGATTGTGATATGCCCTCTTGGCCACGTCATGTCATGGTAGATTGTGATGGCAAATACACGTGGGAGAATGTGATAATACCCTGAGAAAAGAAGCCAGTGAGATGGGTGGGGCTGGGCTCAGCCTTTTATAGCAATCCTCTCTGAAGGCCTCAAAGAAATACAGTAAAACCTTGGATTATGAATAACTTGCTCCTTGTGTTCCATAAGATATGCAAACATTTCTAATGAATTTTAACTTGATAAATGAGCGATGTCTTGCAATACAGAGAGAACATGATACTGAACATCACATGACTACAACTGAGCCAGTGGTTCCTCCCTCCCTCCTCTCTCTCTCTTTCACTCACTCTTAATCTGCATCTCTCTCTCTCTCTCTCTCTCTCTCTCTCTCTCTCTCTCTGTTGCTCTTGCTCTCCCTCTGTCTCTCTGTCTCTCTCTCTGGGATCAAGGGTGATCATCTCCCAACAGCAAGATGTTAAGGAGCAGATCTCATCTGCAGAGGAGTAGAAAAAGACAGGAATCCCTCACTTCACATGAGATTGGGGAGATATGTAAAATGTGAGAAACAGTGCAAAATTTTGCAGAAAAGCACTACCCCAATAAGGCGGTGGCAGTGTAAGCCATGAAGATGTTTAATGACAATGCAACGTCACATTTCCACAAAAATCTCAAAAGGAGGCAAAACCAAGTGTCATTGCTAAAGCTGCATAAAAAGAAAAAGATTCCATTGAGCCAACAGATAGCAGTGATTCTGCGACAGTGAAGTTGTTCTTGGCAATAACCTTCCTCTCTCTTGTCTCCCTCACACCAGCCACAGAGGTTTCAAAGGTTAGGCAGGTTAATTTGTTTATTTTTCTTTGTATTTTGTATTTTCTTTATTATTTTGCGTTATATTACTGTATTGTAATCACTTTATATGGATATTTTTGGGTCAGGGAATAAATCGTCTGAGTTTCTATTATTTCTCAGGGGGAAATTTGGGTTAGCGTACGAGTCTCTTGGATTACAAGCATGTTTCCAGAATGAATTATACTTGCAAACCAAGGTTTTACTGTACTTTAATCCCTTTTGAGGGCACATGTCCAGTTAACCTGGGAGCCCGCATAGGGTCCCACATGTCGAAGGTGCTGTCACTTCCCTGCACCATCCTGGGGACAGCACTTTCCACATGTGAATACACCTGATATCCAAATCACGGCAGATATCACTGGGGGTGATTGGAAAGTTCAGAAAAGCAAAAGGCTTACACAACAGTCGATATAACAAGTTTTCTGGAATATGTGATTAAAAGATTCGTACAAAATTCTGTTATTAAACTTTTTTGTGTATACCAAGATCACTGAAAAATGTAGACATAGATCATTTCCCTTAGAGGTAACCATTCTTAGCCTTTTCTTACTGTTCTGAGACGGTGCGCAGAGGTGTTTAGAAATCGTTAACGTCTGCGATCGCTGCAGGAGCTCTGCGACTCTTTAATGATGGGAAAATTCCCACGATTTTGTCCGCTCAGCGTGGGTCTCAGTGTCACGACTATCAGCCAGGTCCTCTGTGGTAGACATAACCATTCTGTTACACCAGCTGCTCTCTGGTGGAAGGTGAGTCAAAGCCTAGTGGTGTTTTCAGTTCCAAGAACTAACATATAAATATTTTCTTCCTTAGTAGCAAGGTGCTAGGAGAACAGGACCAGTTCGGGGCAGTGGGAGAGTCCGTGTGAACTCCGGACAGAGAGGGGCATGGGACGCCGCTCTGGATGCCGGGGAAAGAGAGGAAGCAGCAGAGAAGCTGAAGGGACGGCGGAGCCCAGCTCTCCTCGCTGCCCGTGGAGTCCGCCTGACCATGCGTCACGCAGCTATTCCAGCTATGCCACAGAGTGAGGACAGTCGGATTTTTAATTTTGATTAATTTGTATTTACTACAGAGACTCACTAAGTAAGGTGTTTTTGAGAATGAATGTTCAGCAGTGCCTTTCCTTTTTTTTCAAGACAGGATCTCCCTAGGTAGCCCAGGTTGGCCTTGAACTCCTGGGAACACTCGTGCCTCAGCCTCCTGCGTGCTGGGATTAGAGGTGGGCCCCGCCAGCAGTACCTGTATGTTATTGAAACTCTTGTATATTTCAATGTGTGACGTTGCCCTCACAAACTGGTGAGTATAAACGTTTTGGAGTAAAATTTTTGTCCTCAATTCTTTTGGCATTTAATGTTTTATTTGATAAGTCTAATGACACCTGGCGTTTCATTCTTTTTTTTTCTTTTTTAAGACATTTTTTCCCCTTGGCATCTAACTGTTTTGCCAAATGACTTTTGCTATATTCCTTTACCAGTTTTTACCAGAATATAGTGAGGACTCCTTGATAGGAAGATTCAGATTTTTTTTTCAAGTCAAATGATTTTTCAGTTATGTCTTCCATTGCTTCAGCTGTGTGCTGAATGTATCTGTGATGCTATCGTTGTTACTATACTAACATTCTTACTTTATACTCTCATTTTTTCTTCCTGTGCATGCCATTATCTCTTTAAAAATCTAAACTTGTTCTTTACAACATTGATCTTGTTCTTTATAACAATGATTCAAATTTTCACAGTTTTGGTAATGTTACTGTCTTTTCTAAGGATATAATCATATTATTAAATTTTAATTTCTTTCAGGCCTTCTTTGCTTCACATATGCTTTCTTATTTTATTGCTCTTTAATCTCAATTCCTTATTTATATTCTCTTCCTGTCTGATAGATGTAATACTTGCTTAGAGTCTATGGAGGACACCAAACTATTTAAAATAACCCTGGTCTTCTGCTGTAGGGTTCGTTAGAGACTCCATTGACCAACTTCATTTCCCATTGACTATATATTTCCCTCTGTAAGTCAATTAATTTTCTGTGTTTTGTTTACCTGAAAGACTAATCTAGCCACCTGTAGAGTTGTGTGGATTGTTCTTGTCTGTATTCTCCAGCTAGTGGTTCTCGAATTTTCTCTGGTGCACTCACAGCAAGTTAATATGCTCAGCTATCCTGTCTCCCAGGGCTTTCTGGGTTGTGGCTTTATTGGAAGAATTTATTCATTTGCCTGTGAAGCTCATGTACTCTGAAGTAAGTGACACAGGGGCCCATTCTGTGTTGCACGTGCGTGCACACACACACACACACACACACACTCAGCTCTGTGAAGGTTTTAAAAGTTGCTTTCTTCATTAGATTGTGGATGAGTGAGGGGCTGATGGTGGTGGGAAGGGACCCGTAGTTTGATCACCTTTAAAAAGCAGCATTCAAGAGCAGGTGTTCTAACTGTCTGATTTGTACAGTGGGGGAAAGGGTGATCTTGAATTTTGGGCAAGCAGGTAAAGGGAGGTTAGCACTGTTGGCCCATTTCATGTGGTCACCTGGTTTTAAGCAGATGTATATTTCAGATTTTGGAATTAGGTGTTTACTGGGCCTATTTTAAGGTACAGAGACATTTGCTTCTGTGTATCCATGGAGATTTGGTAAGAGTTTACAAGGGTCCTTTTTCCCAGGAGCCGTAGCTAACCACTCAGCTTTCCTAGGAGGCACAACCCACTTTCATTTGAGTTGTCTTTTATTCTCCTCAGTAGTGTTTCTAATCTTACATCAAGGCCCCAGAGATGGACCCTGAGGCAGATACACAACTGCTGCTGGATATCTGCACCCAAATGTCCCATAGGTGCTTCACCCCAGCTGTCAATGTCATGGTTTTCCCCAGCCTGCTCTTACTTTTATATTTTTGGCTTCATACAACAACATTCATCCCATCACTCAAGCTAGAAATGTGAGAATTCACCAAAAACTCGATTTCAACTCCTCAGCTCTTCAAATCCAATTGGTGGTATTAATTGTCTAGCACTTACATGTGCTTTCAAACATACATAGTGTTCTACGCTGAGATTCCCTTTTACTCCAAAAGAACGGCTGTCATCAAGAATCAAATAATAACCAATTATGGTGGCATGGTGGGGAAAAAGGAAGCTTTATAGACTGTTGGTGGGAATGTTAAATAGTACAGCCGCTGTGAAAATTGGTATGGAGATTCCTCAAAAAACCTGCAACTAGAAATTCCATTTGATGCAGCGATTGCTTTTCTAGGTATCTTCCCAGAAGAGTTAAAGACATCAGATTACAGTGATCCATGAACACTCATGCTGATAGCAGCACAACTCATAATAGACAAATTTTGGAAGTGGCTTACATTTCCATTGTTGGATGAATGGATAAAGAAAATGTGGAATTTATATGCAATGGAGCACTACTCTGCCATAAAAAGGTAAACAAGTCATTTGTCACAAAGTGGGTGCACCTTGAGACCATAATGTTAAGTGAAATAAATCAGACACGCAAGCTTACACACTGCATGGCTTCTCTTGTATGAAAAACCTGAAGTCTAAATAAGTTAAAGAGCAAAATAAAAGACAGATGAAAGGAAGCAGGGAGGTAGATCTTTTGCAAATTGGAAGGAGACCAAGAGATGGAGGGAGGTGGGCACGGGAATGGAAATGGAAGAGAATGAAGATGTGTTCTGTGTATGCGCCAACTCCCCACAGTGAGTGTAATTGTTACGTACTGCAAGCATGCACTAATAAAAATGAAAATTAAAAAAAACTACAGTGTTCAGTGTTCTTAACCTCTCGGCGTATGACAAGTTATTGCATCTCTGTGATTGGGTATAGAACTGGTGTTCTTTCTGAAGGCAGGGTCGGGGGATTGGGGAGCACTGGGGAGCAGACTGCAAAGGTGCACCCCCTTGCAGGGGCTGCCGGTGCAGCCCCCACCTGACCACCCCAGTCTGCTTGTTATCACACACATTGGATAGACAAGGACTCGGAGGAACAGGCATGTCCAGTAACTCACCCAGGCTCACGTGTCTGGTGTGTGACAGAGTCAGCGTGAAGACTGTTCATCTGACCCAGCGCCCACAAGCTGAACTACACCACACCGCCCCTTGTGAGGCACTTGTCCTTTTATTTCCTAGTCTACCCTGTATCTTTCCTTCCCATTTCCACCATTCACATCTTCATACTGTCTTACCCGGGCTGCTGGGATTCTGTCATTGACCTTTCCGAATCCAGTGTCTCTCCGGTCACATCTGTGATCCTTATGCTCCTAGAGCTGGCCCTGCATAATGTGAACACTTGGGAGAGTAGATTTCCTTCCCCTCCAGCCCTCCTGGACCATTTGACCAAGGTTAACACTCTTTGCTCCAGGAATTGAAAGATGGAAAAGAGACCAATGTATTGGATTCAGCAAATTATAAATGGAAAGATGACAAATTTGTATGAATCATCATGTCCCACTGACCCTCCCCTCCAGGCAGCTGTGGCTCCAGGGTAAGTTTTTGGGGTATATGAATTCTTCCCTTCAGAATTACTCATGGCGGGAATGGGATTAAAGTCCCCTTCTAGCCTACGGCTTCTCTATGCAGGCTCCTGTATTTCCTGACCAGGGAAGGCAAGAGGCATGGGGTTGAGTCTGGGACCTCAGCCTGGCAGGTTGGCAGTGCAGCCCTTCCTGCAAGTCCTCCTCCCTCACTGGGACCCGGCTGTATCCGTGGCTCCACCCAGCAGCCCAAGGCCCGTGCCTTCTGTTAGGAAGCTGGCCGGCAGAAGCGTGTGTTCATTTCGATTGGCTAATTTACCCTAGGATCTTCACAGAGAAATCTGAGGATGACTGTTTCCTCTAAAGTTATCGATCTGATCTCGGGAGGTAAGTTTGGTGATGGATGGTATCAACTACTTCTCAGACTATGTCTTGTTGTCTGGGATGAATAATCTTTAATTTATTGTATGTTTCAACTCAAAACATACTTACGCTCAGTCTTTAACAGGTTATGTGACTTTATTCATTCAGCGGGGAAAGAGTCATAGAAAATTCTCAAGCTTAGTCCAACGTTTGCTTCACGCTTTCATTCCAATCTGCTTTAATTATGTCGAAAGCTTTGGGAAATAGCTCATAAATATTTACCTTGCTAGATTAAAGATTCCGGTTGGGGCAGTCATAGCTAATGCTTACTGGGACATCTTTGTGCCAGGTACTTTTCTAAACACTGTGTGCATGAAGTCACACACATTTTCACAGCCATCCTACGGGATGGGTGCTGTTACCATTACTCCCACTCTCCAGATGGGAAAACCAAGGCACAGCATGATAATGAGTCTTCTCCAAATCACTCCGGGGACCCCGGCAGAGGTAGGATTTGGTCTGAGCGTCTGGCTTCCACATCTTCAGTTCCCCTTTGATACTGTCCATTAGGTTCTGCTTTCCTGGGTTAAACCAATGTTTCTTAGCACCACTCTGCTGTTTTAATTCATCCCGATGGTCCTCTAAGGCAGTGTTGGTGAACCTATGGCACGCATGCTGCAGCCAGATGCTTGTTATTGTTGAAAACTCTAAAAGGTTCAGCACCGTGCTAAGCCTTGGCACAGGGCCGCTTTCCTGGGACTGCCTCTCCTTGCTCACTGACCTTCTGGCTCTCTCTCTCTCTTTTTCCCTGTTTTGTTTCTTCCCAATCCTTCCCATTAAAAAGTCATTCATAGGACAGTTCTGTGCTCACCTTCCCCTCTTCCCTGGCGATCCCCCGCTGCATTCCCAGAGAAGAGAAGAGAAGATGCTATCAGCTGTGTGTGGATTTCTCTCCAAAGGGAGGACCGTGTTTGGAGTCGTGCTTTTGTCCATTTAGTGATGCTGTACCAGAAGGCACAGTGTGGGTACTTTGGGAAGAACAGAATTTTTTTCCTCATGTTTCTAAAGGCTGAGACATCCAAGATGAAGGTGGCGGCACTGGCAGGAGGAACACCATATCCCCGACACTGTTAGTCCCTTCCCTGAAGGCAGAGCCCACGTGAACTAATCACCTCTGAAAGCCTCAATTCTTCCTGCTGTTGCAAAGGCAGTTAGATTTCCACGCGGGTTTCGGAGAGGATGGACATTCAAACCATAGCAGTTTATGATTGAGAAAATAGAGCGAGGCTGGTGACTCACACTTGTGACTCAGTCCAACTGAATTATCCTTGAATGACCTTCTTCACCCGTCCTCGCATGTGTTTCTCATTTCAGAGTTTGGGACCCAAAGCCATCCTTGGGATTCTCAAACACACCACCTTCATTGGAAGTAGGAGGAAATTCCATGCCAAGGAGACTGACTTGACCGAGATCGCATGGTGTGTTAGTGACAAATTCCAGCTGAAGGCCAGGTCTCTGTCTTAGCAGCGTGCTCTCCCTTCTTTCCTCTCCAACTTTGCTGAATAAGGGAGAGAAAATGGGAAACATTCTTATTTTACTTCTTGCCCATTCTCCTCATGCCAGCAATCTGCTTTCCCTCTTGGCTGCGTGTTTATGATATGGAGCTGTCTGCCTCTCCTTTTGGGGGGAGCCGGGCAGGTTTCCCAACTCTCCTCTCCCTGGCCCCTAATCCTCCTCAGACGACCTTGCTCTGGTAACGTCTCAGGTTATGTCTCTTATTGCTTGTAACAAAACATTCTGCACACTATTTCGTGTTACTCTCCGAGGTATTTACTCTACTAATACTTATACAGAAGGGCAGAAATCACAGGCACATCATCTGAATTGCTTGTGTACTTTCTCTACTCATCATTAAACATCAAAGTCACTCACACTTTTATTTGTGTAGTAAATAAAACAACTTGACCCTTGGAGAAAATCGACATGTCATTTCAGCCGAGCACCAGCGATGTGCACGCGCTTCCTTTGAGACAGAGCAGCCGAAGCGCTAACGAGGACCGTGTGTCTGGGCAGGGCTCCCAGACCCTCGACTGCTCATGTGGCCTCTGTGAGAGGGGCTGTAGGTTGTGGTCACCAGAAAGAAAGTGGCCTCACAACATCAAGGAAATAGGAACTATGCACCGACATCCAGACCTTTCAAATCATAGCATGGATCCCTGAACTACTTCAAAGGGGCCTGGCCAGGAAATAGACAAAGAATGAATTCGAATACTTTTGAGAGTCCGGAAATTCAGACCCAGGGCCCACAGATATTTGCATTAAGGTAGATCATGAGCAATTATTCCATTTCCGGAAATTGTTCAGTCTTTTCTACAAACGGAAGACTAAGACCATTTTCTGTCTTTGACAGATGCACGTGTACTGTTAGATACTTGGGGTAAATTTCAAGAAATCAACCCCTGAACCATGAAAAATGCATATTGTGCCTGAAATATCATTATTTTCCTTTCTGTACGTATTTTCAGAAATACATCTGATGGTTTTAGGTTTTAAAGATCCACTACAGGAGGAATATCTATGTAGATTCTCCAGTAATTGTAATGACACAGTAAGGATGTCTAATACATAGCAAATAGAAGACCTTCTTTTTGCAATTTTTGATTTTTCAGGATCTTAGGTTTATATTTCTCATATGAAAACTCAGTGACAAAAGCCTTTAAAATATAATTATTCAAAATAGTAAAGACAAAATACTTGGACTGTGGTAGAATCATTTCTCAGTCTTGACATTGGCAAAAATTGTCCCCAGTGTTTCTTCTTTTTAAACAAACAAGAAATTGTCTACGCCAGAGCTGTCACCATGGGCATCAGCCTCTCGGAACACAGATTGCTCAGTGGCACCGTCTGTAGCCCCAGCTTTGGGATGGACTCCCGCTGCGAAACCCAGAGCGCTTCACAACTGTGGACAGTTGGGTTTGCTTCTGCCCGGCTCGTCCAGCCTGGGAAGCCTCCCACTGGGAGGCAGTGTGGGCTAGCGAACAGGACCATGTTGACTTCTCGCCGCCCTGCCACTGTCTCCTTGCTGGCCACCTCCAGAGGCTTTGTTATTATTATTACTATTTTTAAAGTTTTCTTTAGTCACTTTAGTCACAGGGGCACCCTCTTTTCACGTGGAAAACCAATCTCCCTGGCTCCCCAGGTTTGGGTTTCAGTTAGACATATGCACATGTGATCTTTTGCAGACGGGCAGGGGACCAGGAGCTGTAGGGAGGGGGATGCGCCGGGAATGACAGGACTCATAAAGATGAGAGCGAACAGGAGCTGTGCCTGAGGGAGTGGTGAGGGGCGCAGTCCCCGTGCGTGAGTCGGCAGCGCCTGGGAACGCTCCAGCCAGGCGGGCTGGGCTCGCACCACACACGGACCTGTGGTCTGTGTCCCTTGTTCCCTCTCGGCCATGCCGTGGCGTGCACCCAGGCCTGGCAGGAGCGGGGACAAAGCTCTGGGCCCATTTGTTGGTTTAGGTGCTTTCATCTGAGGTTGCACAGTTGCAGGCTCTGTGCAAGTGGCTGGGGACAAACAGGTAAAAGACTGCCTCTGATTCAAGGATTCATGGCCCGAAAGGACAGGGGAGAAAACCGCAGGACCAGTGTTACTGTGCTGGAGCAGAGAGGGAACACGTGAAAAGTGAAACGGGAAGGCAAGGCAGGGAGAGTTTCCCAGAGTCCAGGAACAGGCACGGGAAACCACTGCGCTTTGGAGTGCACGCTTGGGAAAGTGTGTGCAGGTTGGTGCTGGTGTGATGGAAGGAGTGTAAGAGGGGCTGGCAGCGAAGGAGTGTAGACCTTTTGTGAGGGTGGCCACTAGTCATTGTGCTGGTCAGCCTTGCAGCACTGTGACCAAATACCCAAGCAAAACAGCCAAGGGGGAAAGGTCTATTCTGGCTCAGGGCTTCAGAGGTTTTTCCTGCTTCCAGGCCTGTGGGGAGGCAGAAACATCATGACGAAGGGTGTGGCGGAAGGAAGCCACTCACCTCATGGCGGCCAGGAAACAGAAAGAGCAAAGAAGAAGAGTCAGAGAGAGGGAAGGAGAGTAGACCCACCTTCTCCAACCAGGCCCCCCCTCGGAAGAGCACGGTCAGCTATGAGGCTCATCAGTGGGTCAGCAGCCCCATGGTCCAATCACCCTCCGAAAGTCCCACTTTGGAATACCTGTGCCTTTTGGGGGACGTTTTCAATTTAAACATTAAATCATTAAAATATGTAAAGAAAGGGGAGGGACTGGTTGTATTTACAGGTTTTAAATAACTGCCCGCTGAAGGCCAAAAAAAAAAAAAAAATGAGTGGCAGGCAGAAGAGCTGAGAGATCAGTACATAAACCCACATGAAGGATGATAAGGCAGAACTCTGGCATCCGATTTCAAGATGTGGAAAAGGATTATCATATTCAGGAATACTCCCGAGGCAGGATCTGAAATGGCTAAGATGTCTTTTAGCTGGTTGGGTTTGTGGTCCAGTGAGAGTGAACAGCCTAGTTTGTTCTTCAGTTGCTCATTTTGGTGGCTGGGTAGAAGGTGGACCACTCAAGGCAGGAAGTAAGAGAGGGTGTAAGTGTGGCGGTGATGAGAGACGTTAGCCTGAGTCCGAGGTGTCTGGAGCTTTGTCGATAGGCAGTGAATATTGGTTTATTCTTTTCCTCCCAGAGTGTCTGTGGGCGCCCAGCGGGCATTAGATGTATAAGTCAGGGCTGGAAATAGGTCTGCAGCTACTTAACAAGTAAGTGATTGTTTCAGTTACAGAAATGGATGAAATTGCCCAAAAAAATGAATGCAGAATTAAAAGCAGGAGACAAAGGACTGAACGCCAAAGGATATCAACATTAAAAGGACAGCGAGCTGTAGAATTATTAAAACTTGCTGTTTTTGACGTTATGTCTCTAACTCTGTGTTTTTGTGAGTGGAGAGAAGAGCAGGTGTTCAGAATTTGGTCTGGGAAACATTGAACAACTCTGAAAACCAATGAAGATATCTTTTTCGCTCAGTGGGGTCTGACAATGGCATAATTCTGAGATAAATCATTTTTATAGTAAGAAAACAGTGACTAAATTGATGATTGTTATTCATTCTAAAATTGTATCTACTAGTGAACACAAATGATGATTGATGAAACTGTGGTTATGACCTTTGCGGTAGGGATATATTTCCTTGATGCATCTTAAGGGATGGAGTCTCTTCCACGTCTAGAGACATTAGGCAGTAGTTTGAAGTGGTTCTTTAGAAGTGGTTCTTTAGTGATCATTATCTTCTTCATTTAGTTTAGTCCTATCTATCTATCTATCTATCTATTTTTCTGAGTGTCTTCATTTTCACACCAAGAAGTCCATCTCTGGCCACCCTCCTCCCTGAATGCTTCCCTTTCTTCTAGTCAGATGAAAAGCTGAGATCCAAACACAAACAAAACACTAGAGGCAACTACAGATACTGGACGTTTTTCCAGCTGCTGAGTTGGTGGACGGTGGGAAGCAGAGATGAGTCCCTGGACAGGTGGAAGGAGCCCAGAACAGGCAGCGGGGTGGGAGGAAGGAAGGTGCAGGCAGGTCACACTGAGACTGGCATCAGTCCTGACAACATAGAGAAAAGCCTTCTGAATTTCCTCCCTGGTGGGTGTTGACCTTGCGCAGTTCCATCACATGGACACTGGGTCCTCACGTTGCCCTTCTCTAACTCCCAGCTGTCCTGCTCTCCACTGCTGGGACCTCCACCGTGAGCTCTCATCACGGGAAGATATCTCTCTGCCGTGGTTCTTCTTCTCCCTCTTTTCTGTTCAGAGACAAAAATTCATTGTGCTCATTCTCCTCACCAAACTGTGACGTGGCTGAGTAGATGTCCACGTGGTTGATGCCCAGCTGATCTAATAAGCACATCCATGTTATATGTTCATAGCTAGAACACGGAACCCCAGAGTTCTAGGGGCCGTAGCCTGCTACGCCCAGCGGGTGACTTGGTCTGTTGTACTCACTGGGGTGACTTTATAGATAGACATGTCAGGGGAGGGTTGTGAAACCCCAGCAGCAGTCTCCGGAGACAAATAGCCGATTAACTGAAGAAAAATTTGGAGTCACCTGTGTAGTTAGAAAATTAAATCAGAACTTCACAAACCAAGCCTGCTATGGGTCACATGACACAGGAAATTAAATTTGACTTATAAATAAATGTATGCTGAGGAAAGGACACCCACTGAACGAGCCACGTAAGCCCTGCTGGAATATGGTCCTGCATGTGGCGCCCGCCACTTGGCCTCCTTCTCCGCCTGGCTGGCAATGAGCTCACTTTTCTCCTTATAGCTTCCCCTTCTGTTCCCTCAGCCTGAATGCTTTCCCTCATGGCCTCCCTCCTCAGAGCTGCTGCCCATCTAAAACACCGTCCCTCCCGCTGCTCTTTGTTTCCAAGGCCGTGTTCCTCCGGCACACCTGGGTTATTGAGTGGGTCATCCCCGTTGGGCTGTTGGCATTGCATCTCTTACCTGTTCCTGGCGTTTGGACTTTTGCAGGCTGCTGCGTCCCCAGAGCCTAGTTCAGTGCTTGCTTTGTGGCATGGCTGCTTGATAAGCGTATTTGGAATGAGTGGGTGGTGGCCTTGGGAGTCCTAATCCTGTATTCCGCTCTCAGATGGCGCAGGGCCTGTCCCACGGCGTCTTCCTGACTTGTCCTCCCTATAAATAGCTCCTATTATGCCAGTGGAAATATGCTCCTTCATCCCGTCCCGGGGAGAGCCAGTCTGACAGTTTCCATTCTTCACGGCCCTTCGACCCCACGGGGAGTCTGCCCAGTGCTGATTCCCAGGCCGTGAGCCTGGGGTGGGAGGCGGGGTCAGGGCAGCTGCAGGCTGACAGACCGTGGGGGATCTTAAGGTAGAGGCTGTGTGAACACACTTCAAGATCCACCTAGGAACGGCGGATCTCCTGGGCTGCAGGAAAGCCCCTTTGGCACATCGCCGCGGACTGGTCTTTAGGATTCAGGCAATCTGCAAACTCAGTGTCAGTCTGCTGTGTAGCGTTCACGTGGCCTTGCTGTTGCTCTGGGCTGCGTGACAGAGGGAGAGAAGGGGCTGAGGGCAGAGGACCGGTCAGCAGCTGTTGGCCTGTGTGCCTCGGTTCATCCAGGGGGAGGGGCTGCTCGTTCCCGGGCTGTCAGGGAATAGACCTCTCGCTTCTCTCCTTAGGTAGACCAACAAAGCACGGGGGCTTTTTTCATAAATCCACAATCCCCATGGGCTGTTTTTCTAACACTGTGATGGTCCTTCGATGGCTATGAGAACAGAAAGCTGGGGGAGGGCACAGGAGGTTAGTTAGGCGAGGCGGTGCTGAAACTTTCAGATCTGTGACCATTTATCCAAAAGAGGCCCAAGGTTTTAAAGATTGCAGGTATATGGTCGACTTCAAAGACAGCAGGGCATTGGGATATATATATATATCTCAATTGAGATCCTGCACATAAAACAGTGAAGGGGCAGGAAAGCCAGAGTCAGTAACAGTAGCTGTGGTTCACGGTGCACGCGGAGCAGCTAAGCAGGGCGTCTCCAGACTGCTTCCCCACTGCGCGTCCCCCTTTGCCTCGCCCATTGTGGAGAAGCGAGGTTTCCACAGCACGGGTGGCTTGTGTTGAGCTCTTCGGAACAGCAAAGACAGGAAAAACTTAACCTAAATGACAGGACACTCGTTTACGAGTTCTTCAGCACTCCTGACCATATTCCTAATGACTTGAATTCAGTAATGTTCAAAATATATTTGGCCAAATGCCTCTGTTTTGAAGCTGTGTGTTTGGAGGAAAACTTACTCCGCGTGTTATTAATTACTTTACACATAATTAAGGACTTCCAACCAGTTAAAAGCATTGCAAACACGTTTATTTTCCTTTAGAAATTGAAGTTGCTTTTGGTTTAGTTTTGGCCTGGAACACGGACCACGCCGGCTCTCCTTGCGTAGGAGCTTGGCGGTTGCTATTTTGTGTCCCCGTGCATCTCCGGGACCTGGCACAGGGCCTGGCACACAGTAGGAGCTCGGTACGGGTTAGATGAATGAACCACTAGATGACCCTAACCTTCCTGTGATCCTACTGTCTGCACTCAAAAGTTCTGAATTTTTATGGAGTGTTTCCCCTCCTCAAAAATCTGCATGTAGCTATAATGGGCTGATTAGTTTCCTAGGGCTTCTGTAATAAATTTTCCTCTACTGGATGTCTTACAACAGAAGTGAATTCTCTCACAGTCCTGTAGGCCAGACGTCTGAAATGGAGGCGCTGGCGGACTGTGCTCCAGGGTGGGACCCGCCCTTTCCTTCTCCAGCTCCCGGTAGCCCAGGTGTCCCTTGGTTGGCAGCTGTATAATCCCAGTCCCTGTCTATCTTCACATGACTTTCTCCTCTCTGTATTTTTTTTTCCCTTTTCTATCACTTATGAGGACACTCACTATTGGATTTAAGGACCGTTTGGATAATCTCGGATGAGATTCCCCGAATCTTTTAACTCAGTTCCATCTGCAAAATTCCCTTTCCAGATGAAGTCAAAGCCATAGATTCTGGGATGTGTTCATATCTCCTGGAGGGGCATGGTCCGACCTCCTCCAGCGAGTCAAAGGGAAGGTTCAACTTTATAACGGGCTGTGCCTCCCCTCGCCAGTTCCCTCACCGCACCTCTGAACAGGTTTTCTGAAGTTTTTGCAGCTGAGTAAGTTGAGGATGTGGTTAGCATCTAGGTGTAATTTAGAATAAAAGGTGTGTGGGGGGGAGAACGAATCAATATTTCACCTACAGATGGGAAAAATACGGCACATGTTGAAAACTGGTACATGGGGAGAGGAAGTCGAGTAAGTGCTCAGGAAGCAGTGCTGCCCCCGGCCCGGCGAGGTCTGTGTGATAAACCAGGGATGAGTATTGGAACCACTGCGAGCCGAGTGCTGACAGATGCAAACGAGGAGTGGTCATGATGGCAGAGGGGGGCGATTGTGCAATAATCGCAGCATCGCATCCTTCGAGAGGGAAAGTGGGTTTGCAGAGAGGATTGATAAGTCGTAGACAAGGCCAGAGACTCCCGGGACCAACAGTTTCAAATGAAAGCCCCGTGAAGAATTCTGATCAGGAAAGAGATCCGGGTGGATGGATTGTGGCTCCTACATTGAAACCATCTGCGTTCGATTTGGCAGTAGGAAAATGCAAGGTCTCGGAATGTATAAATATCAAAAGAAACAGCCCATCAGGACTAAGTTATTCCAGCATTAAAAAAGGAGCCAGCAAGAACACAGTCAGAATTATTGTAATTCTGGTCACTGTTTTATTGAGAGGAAATTGAAGAAATTGAAAATGTTCAACAGGTGGCAAGTGAAGTGACCTCCTCCCCCGCTCCTCTTCTTCCTCCCTCTCCTCCTCCTCTTCCTGCTCCTCCTCCTCTTTCATTTTTCCTGGTCAAGTGAGGGCAAAACTTGTGCTGAAAAATGAACCATTGTTGTCTAAGTGAAGGGATTCTTGGTGAAAAGGCAGAATTCATGGAGAAAAAGTCCCGAAAGGGGAAGTCACACTGAATAGATCAGAAATAGAATTTTAGCACCACCGAGACCCTGATGAGTAAAACACTGCGTGTGCTGGTAAAGACCCCAGGAGTAATTGGAATCCCGTTCTTTGTGCTTTAGGCTCAATCAGTGAAATGAGATTTTAATACATTATGAAAAATGAAATAAAAATTTATAACATCCAGTGGCAGACAAGTCATACAAAAATGTATTTGTAGAAATGGAAACACCTGCAACTTTCGGAGTTAAGACAAACTGAATTTATATTTGGGATCTCAAGGGAACATTGTAAATCTATCTTTTCCTGTCCCTGGAAATTTCTTTCGGTGAGTTCATTGTTACCCCAAGGCAGTGGATGTTACCTAGTAACAATAGCAATGAAGATATTGCACATACCTGCCATGCAAATTTTATTTGTATATATACAAATAAAATAGCTTCTTCCCAGTAAAATTGTGTCCTTTCAAAACAGCAGAGATAAAGGTATCCTTACAGCTGTAGTTTGTGCTTATGCAACTCAGATTCCCTTATTTCTCTCCCTCTCTCTCTCTCTCTCTCTCTCTCTCTCTGTCTCTCTCTCTCTCCTTTCCCCCTTTCTTTCATTTAGCTTTGAGACAGGATCTCAGTATGTAGTCCAGGCTGTCCTTGGAACCCTGGGTGATCCTCCTGCCTTGGCCTCCTGAGCGCTGAGATTACAGGCACATGTCCCCATGCCGGGCAGGTTCTGTTCTGTGTCACCAGCTTCCCTCCTCCCTTCTCCATCTCCCGCATTGACAGGACATTTCCTCCATCCCCATAGCAGCTACTTTAGTAGTCCCTTTCCCCCTGCAAGGAGATTTCTAGGCTTCTTTTGACTGTAATATTGAAGAATGAATTTTACATACTGTGCATACAATTGGAGAAGCCTACGTTCAACTGCTAAGAAGATGTACAGTCACCCTACTCGTTACTTAACCTTTTCAGTTTCATTAATAGTAATGAGAATGGATTTCTGATTATGTCCCCGTGGGGGACAAACCAGCCTGCTCCTCTCATGCCCTTTTCTCTCTCAAATTTATCGCCTGTTTTCCAATATAATTTATGATCTTAAGCATTCACCCGGTTTCAAATTCCTAGCAGTTCATTAAGAAGGCTACACAAACCGTAGGCAGGCACATTATAATTAATTGAGGAACAGGGATATAGAAACGGAGTTTATGTTTATGTAACATCATCAAATTAAGCTTTACTGATATACTATTTAATGGACGGAGTGGTAGCGCACATATACTCTATAAATCATGTAACTTGTGTGCATCTTAGGAAAACTCCCGTAAGTTTTAAACTATATTTCCTCCTTATTCTTTTCGCATTGAGCTCTTAACTGCAAAATAACTTTTGAAAATAAACCATTCACGCAGTATTGCCTCCCAGTGTTCAGTTTGGTTCTGTCCCACATGTATTTCCTTCATGACTGCGTCCCATTGTTGATAGAGATGAAACGAAGTTGGCACTTCGCGTTCCTGGGTCTTTGAAGCTGTTGGTCAGTATTTCTTCCTGTCCGGATCCCGGGCGGTGTCGGGGGAGCCTGCAAGGTTAATAAAGACCCCTGTGACACTGCCGGGTAGGAGTCTGCTGAAACAGTGGTTGGCTTTTACTTCTACATCTGTTTTGAAGATTTGGTCTATTATATTCCTTTCTCTTGCTTTATGCTTTTTTCCTTTTTGCTTAATTAGTGCATGAAAACACACATTCATTTGAAATTTCCTCTTCGAGTACAATGGTTTTAGCTTAGCTGAAATGCAGTCACTTGCCAAATCCTGGCTTTAGCAGGAGGTTCCAATTTGTGGAGTTTTTGGTGGGAGAGCAGATTGGATTTCTGGTGGTAAAGGAAGTTATGTACGCTAAGATGAGCTTCAGGATAGGCAAGCATTCTTCTGGGAGTTTCGCTGGTGTTGCTCACTGGTGCTTAGGAATCTCACTGGTGCTTTTGTTCTGTTAGCAGACTGTCAATCTCTCTGCTTATTGATACATTTTAGGTTTTGGCTCATTTAACATGAGAGATTTATTAATTATCAAAAAGAATTAGTGGTGACGTGGTGTTCATGCTAGAATGTTCTCTTGCTGTGTTTTCTGTCTTTATAACATTCTTAGTCTTTTCTGCTCTTATCACTTTCCCAGTCTTTGTTATGAAAAAAACCAAAACGGCTGTTTCTCTGAAATGTTTGACCCTCCGGTTTACCCTCACGTCCATGAAAAACAGCGGCTGGGCGTGTGCCACCTCCCGGGCTCTGTGCCCTTCCTCTGCCTTCCCCCTCCTCTTGTGGCCCTGGTCAGTGCTAGGACCACGCTGTTTTCCCTAACCATGGAAGGGCTGGACATTACTCTAGAAAGCTGGTTACAAAAGATTAGGAGATAATTCTTTAGGACGTTGCACTAGAAAACTTTCCAAATCCTCTTAACTCAATTCTTCTAGGTCATCATTTTCCTATGTTCTGTGGGTTTTTTGTTCAAATTTGGAAAACGTTGTATCCCATGCAATGAATAGGATTTTTTGTTTGTTTGTACTGTTTTTTTATGGTAGGGCTTTGCAGACTCTTTAAAGCTTTAATGTACTCTGTGACTAAAGGAGAAAAAATAGTATGAGATATAGCCAACAAATACAGTGAATGTATAAGTTACACAACGTTACAGTAAGAGACACATTGCCACGAACCCCTCCAAATACTCTCTCCCTCGCTTCTCATGCACTCATCCTGTCACTCCTGCTCCTTTCTGGAGCAGGTCTGTATGCCCCCTTTTGTGAGCTGTGTCTGCCTCAGTGTCCTGAGTGGATTCAGAATGTTGACTTTTCGTGTTCATTTTGACTTTGGGAAAGATCAGAAGTTGCACAGCGGCAGATCCAGCGAATAACGTGGCGGAGGACCCAGCGTCGTGGCTTCAGGAGTCTGCCTTGTCGTTGGGTGGCACGGGCAGTGGCATTCAGGGCAGTTTCCAGTTGTGCTGCGAGAACAATGAGATACGTGTACTCGAAGCGAGAGGGAGTATTTTGAGGGGAATTCACAGCAGTGTGTCTTTTGCAGTAATACGTTTTTAAAACATGAAAGATTCACTGTGTGTTTTGATCACTGCTTCTATGTTGCATGCATCTAATTTACTTGACCCCAGAACTAGTGTTCTGAGTCCTCCGTGTTAGTATGTCACGTGGCCCAGTCGAGGAGAGATTGACTCAGGATAGGCCTCTCCCTGTGTACATTTTCATTCACGCAAGAATTTGTGTACCTGGGGTTCTTTCAAAACGTCAGGGTGGGAAAGAGTCATGTGGAGGGGTGTCCAGCACGTGGACCACAGGAGATTTTCAAGGAAAGAGGTTTTCTTTAAGTTCCTTTAGGCCCCCAAATGTCACCTGATTTAGTGGGAAGCAAGTAGGACAGTCACTCCTTTGCTCCAGTTACCGTCAGGGAGTGGAAGAGAGAGGTGAGAAGTTAGAACCAAGGGACGGCAAAGGGAAGCACGGACAACCTCATGGAAAGCGTTCATACAGCGACCTGGAGTTGTGTGATACACGTTTGAGTCACACAGAGTCAAGGACTACGTGGCAGTATGGTGACAGAGCAGGGACGGTGACCAAGTGATACTCAGGGCTCTGAGGGCAGCAAGTGCTAAACATGGGGTTTCCCTCTTGTATCAGTAGACTTTGGTGAGGCCCACGGCCCCCAGCACCCCAGGGCAGATGCAGAAGCAGGGCCTCAGGCTCCACCTGGCTCAGCCTCGTGTCCTCGTGACGGCGCCTGGGGGCACCCTTCTCCCTACGGAGGTCAGAAGCTGCAAAATCGGAAGCAGGAAAGCACTTCCGAGGCTCGCTTCTCTCGTTCTTTGAAACTTCAACAACGTACGTGCTTATGTGGGATCTAACGATACCCACCTTGCAGGAGAAGTATTTAGAAAATTTGAACTGCAAAGGACCACAATAATTACATTAATTTCCAAAGAGAGCAGTGTGTGTGTGTGTGTGTGTAATTCACATTAAAGATATGATTCAGTTGTAGATATTTCAGGTTTTGTGCTTTTGGATTATATTTTGTTTATGAATCACATCAAAGTATTTAACAGAAACCTGGAGTTTGAAAAAGATTTGTCATCAAAAGCAAAAATGTGGGTATGAAAACATCCTTCAGCTTCCTGGTTGCTGGAGTCCATGCGATGGAAATGGGCACCTGAGAGAGACTCAGAGGAGACCAGCTTCTGTCTGGGACAGGGTCCCTGGGACTCTACAGAACCCTGTGCAGAGCTGTCTTCGTGCATAAGGGCAGAGACACAGGGGACCCCCAGGGAACCAGGCCTGTGGAGTGTGTATCTCACGCTGCGACCTCTGTTCTGGAGCAAAGAGGCGAGGTGAGGTTGCAAAGAAAGGTTCATAGCGGTGCGTTGGTCTCTAGTGAGCGCAGAGCTCTGGTGATGCCCTCCCGTGAGGCCCCAGCTTGCTGCCTTCTCCTGGCGCACCTTAGTGGTGGGTCAGGGGCAGCGTCGTCTTTTCCCCACCACATCCCATCTTGCATACTTCTACGCAAACCACAAACAAGAACAACTCAAGTAAAGCAGTTTAGGAAAGCCCCACAATGATGATGACCTTCTGATGATTTCACCTGTTATTCTTGTCTTGTAATTTCAGAGTAGCTTTAATTTCTGTGTGATACGTAACATCTTATTTATGAACACACTTAGAGATGTTAAAAGAAGGTGTTCTGTGAGTCTTTAGTGCCGAGAGAAATCCTTTTTTTAAGGACAAATATATTTTAAAATTGTATTTATTTTTGAATTTCATTATTACTAACACATTAATTCATTGTACAATGAATGAGATTCTCCGTGATTTTCCACACAGCGATAATTATTATTCTCATTAATAATAATAATTATTCTCATTATAAAAGGATTTGCACTTACACATCTTGCAAATCCTTTTATAATGAGAATAACTTTATTCTGTTTTATTTGAGAGACATTTGTCCTTCCAGTACACAGAAGGTGAAAAACATATTTTTGTTTGCACTTTGGAATCACTGTAGTGTAGATCTGACCCAGTAACTAGGTAAGTGCTTTTGAAAGGGTCTTATAAAAATTTGTTTTGGATACCACTAAATCTTAATTTCAATAAAATTAATTTAAAAGTTCTGCCAATATGCACACTTTGCATGTTAAATGCCAAATGTTAGCTTAATGGAAACCACAGAAACAATACATATGCATTTGTTGACTTTTTGTTGCAGAACATATCAACAAACTAAAATTAAAATGCTCAAAATAATTTTATATTCAAAAACGTTGTTTTAATCTGTTATCTGTATTGGAGCTCCTCATAAGTTTCTTTTGAAAAAAGGATTCTACTGAGAAAGGCAAGTTAAACATCATTAATCTAAAGTTTAATGTGGGAGAAAAATCCCAAGAATTTTGCAGGTCATCTCCTTAGGTTTTTGAGAGAGAAAACCCTGCTTGCTTACCTCTTTCCTATGCAACTCTATACCCAGCTTACTGCACTGTCCTGGAATAATCTGAAAGGACTAAACATGAGGGCACTATTGTTATTCAAGCTTTCTTTCCTGAGTCGGTTGCTTTTGGCAAACCACTGAGTTCTTGTTCTTAAAACACTTGGCTGAAAGTTAGAGTCTATAACCATCATGCATTTTTGTTGAACATAAGACTGAATTTTGAAAAGGAAATAAATGAAGTACCATTGAAAAATATGGGGTGCTTAAATTTTGGGAAGTTTATCTAGAGTGCAAGACACATTGCCGTGAATCCTCCTCAAACCAGGCGACCTTGCTTCAAACACACTTATCCCATCATCCCAGACACTTTCTGCAGCAGTTCTGGAAGTCCTCTTTCCTGAGTGTCTTTAGCTGCCCTGTGGCTACCCAAATCGATTCAAAACCTTTACCTTTTATGACTTCTATGACTTTGGGGAGGAGCCAGAAGTCTCATGGCTCCAGATTCAGTGAATGAGGTGGTTGAGCACACAACATGTGTTTATGAGCCTGCCTATCTGATGGGTGGCACTAGGCAGAAACATTCATCATACATTTGATCAGAACTTGTAAAGACATGCCAGAAAGAAGACTTCCCGAACTGCCTCAGAAAGTGGCAAGGATGATGGTGTAAGAGAGTCTGAAGCAAGGAGGAGTAATTCAAAGGGGATTAATGGCAATGTGTTGTTCACTCTAATAAATTTGTCTTATTGAAATATTCACCATATATTTTGACCACTTCTTGTATATCTCCTTTTTTAACCTGCACATGCAGTCTACAAGTGTAAAAATTCTTAACTGCGTAGGGTAATAGATATACCTAAGATCCTGCTTTGATTTAATCACACAATGTGTACATGTACCAAAACATTATACTGTACCCCACAAATATACAAGTTATTATGTGTCATAAACAAGATAAAAAGAGAAAACTTTTGCCTCACTTTTGACGGAACAAGAAAATGCATAAGATTCATGCACACTCACCAGGGAGGCAGGCTTGGCTGTCTTCTGGTTGGAGCCTCCCTGCCCAACATGGCGGGATCTCGAGAGGCGCATCTCTTTCTCCTCCTGGAGTCTGCTGGTCACGCACACTCACCAGGAAGGCCCCCACATTTTCTTTATCCAGTCATCCAACGACAGAAATGTAAGCCACTTCCAAAATTTATGTGTTATGAGTTGTGCTGCCATCAGCATGGATCACTGCAATCTGATGTCTTTAACCAGGCCCTTTCTGCACATGTCTAGGAATAGCGTCCAGGAGAGGCACACACAGGGAAACGGTCATGACTTCCAAGTCTCCCCTTTGCTCATTTGAGGGAGATAACTGTGCAACCTGGAATTTTCACTCAAATTGCCCTGAACTCAAAGACATCCAGAAGGATAAAGAAGGCTTTCTCTGTTCTGATCCAGTAACATCATTTCTTTACTTCCCTGTCCCCTCTATGTTGCCAAAGTGGAAAATAGTGACTTGACAGAAGTAGATTTGAGTAAGGACCTTGGACTTCTCTCCCCGAAAGAGTCCTCTTTAGTTGCTCTGTGGCTACCCAAATCCATTCAAAACCTTTACCTTTTATGACTTCTATGCACCCCGCTGACCACCGCAGAAGGGTGGGTCAGCGAAGGTGAGTGTCGGTGAGAAGACTTTCGCTTCCACTACTCCATCGCGGTGACTGAAGAACCCAAGAATGTCCTGGAAAGCTGCCCCGGCAACCTCTCCCTCTCACATCTGCTTAGCGACGGGCGTCTGTTACAGTTGTGCAGTGCGGCACGCACGCAGCTGGAGCACACGGCTAAGCCAGAAAGAGGCTTGACGCTGAGTCCTCCAGCCTGGGATTGCTTAGCTCAGGATGGAGCTGGGGACCCCCGGGCTTTCTGTGGATTGCTGCTGTGTCATTCCGACGGCTGGCTGCTCTGGAGAGGTGGCGGTGAGTGGTCTTGATGTTGGTGGGTGCTCAGGGAGGGACAGTGCCTTGAATCTGACCGTCACTACGATCACCTGCCATGCAGCCAGGTCCAGTCTGCAGCCAGCCTCTTAATGTTATAATAAATATATTAAAAAGCAAGTTTTGTTTCTTATATACATTGGTTATACTGTATATTTTATATGTAGTCCAAAGTAATCCTTCTGCACTCAAAACAAAAACAAAAACAGCAGTAACAAAAATAAAATAACCACCCCAAAATGGCAGCCGTGGTGGACCCTCTGTCAGGTGGTAAACAGCTGTGCGTACACTGAGGAGGCAGTTGGCACATCTGGGACAATCCTCTCCTTGGCAGCTTCTCCCGGCACCCCAGTCTCCTGCAGGTGAATCTCAGGTCGCTTCTTTTGCTTTTGTCTTGGTAATCTCAAAAACTGGGGAATTTTCCAGTAGCCAAATTGGGATTTCAACAGAGTACAGGGATGAGGCAGGGCTTGTTAACAGCCTTGCACGGGTGGGATGCACGAACTACTGGATTGATTGTACCATGAGGGTGGGGTTTAGGTTCACCCTGTGCAAAAGGAGGATTGTGTCAGCCCCAAATTATGGGGGCTCAGAAGTCCTTGGTGGACCCAAGGAAGGGCAGTGGATACCGACCGCACACCAAGTAAGGACTAAGAATTTGAAGCAAAACACACTCCCTTCCCATCCTGCTCTTGCTTTTTTCTGCTGGAGACCACAGGATTCTGTATCTGAATTTCATCACATAATTAGCCATGCATTTCTACATATTTTTTAATCTTCACAACCACTCCTCTGATATAGGTCGATTACATCTATTTTAGAAATGAAGAAATGAGGTTTGGAGAGACAGAAGTGACTCACCGAAAGACAGCAAGTGGGAGATCCAGCTTCAGAGTCCATCCTA